>JAAOAJ010000619.1:0-72249 GCA_013781345.1 Fusarium coicis | reverse complement strand
CTAATATACTATTTATAACTATCTAAAGTATAATATTTATATCTTTTTTAGTAAAAGAAGGTATTTTAAATTATTTAGTATTAGTTTAAAGTTAATTAGAATTAAATTAATAGAGTTATAACTGTTTAAAGTATATATAAATTAGGTAGCTGGGTTAAAAATAAGGTGGCCAGTCTATAGGGGTAGCCGGTCTTTAGGTAGGGGACGTTACCTCAGGTACTCATCGTCCCTTAACTCCCGTCTGTACCTAAAGCCAGTCATTCCATTTACGACTGAGTACCTCATCCACTCTAATTCATCTGCAGCCCTATGACATCACCCCCACTGCTAAGGCCCCTCCCTGTCTGGGAACCCGTTGGACCCTGCATCTTGAACAAGGGTCCACTAACCCGCCTACCAATTAAACTCGATTGCATCCCATCTAGTGACGTTTCAGTACATCTTTAAAACGTCAATTCCGCCACTGTCCTTAGACCGACAGCCGATTCGTCCCCAACCTGTTCTGTATTTCCAAGTTTTGCTCCTCATCCAGGGCCTTTTTAGCCATTTCCCTCTTTCATGGTCCAAGTTAGAGGTGGTTGATAGTGGTATCAAACCTTTTGGATCTGCAGACAACGAGATCCGATGACCAGGTTTCCCTACGTATTTCATCAATGATCGTAATAGGTGATGCAATAATTCTTGGCCAAGCATGGTTCCATGCTCAAGTACGTTTGTTACCTACAGTACCAGTACCTATGTTGGGCAGACATCCAAATGTGTATATAATATCCCGTTGCAGCCATTTCTCAGTATCGATATCAGAATCAGACTCAGAGTCATCAATACACAAAAGCACAAACACTAGCACAAGCACACTCTATTTGACTTCCACATCCAATCTACTATACAATAAATCATTCATCATGCCTATCACACGAACTCACCGTCACACCGCCCCCCGCCGCTCCATCTTCAGTACCCGTCGCCGTGCTCCAGCACATTCTCATCGCCATACAACAACCACCACAACCACAACCACAAAGCCCCGTCGCCGCGGAATGTTCGGCGGCGGTGCTGGCCGACGAACTCATGCTACAACCACTGCACCCGTTCATCACCACCAGCGTCGACCTTCCATGAAGGATAAGGTCAGCGGTGCCCTCCTCAAGCTCAAGGGCAGTTTGACTCGCCGACCTGGTGTCAAGGTATGTTCATTCTAACTGCTCTCGGGCCAACGGCATACTAACGCCATCAAAGGCTGCTGGTACTCGACGCATGCGCGGTACTGATGGTCGTGGTGCGCGTCACCACCGCTATTAAACATCCTAAGTACTGCAAGTTACCTACCTTATGCCAAGCGGTCATCTGGTAGACCGAGCACACAGGAAATCCTGCAAGTCGAACGGAGTATGGAATCACGGACATTGAACTTATACACAACATGTACGATTATGACAGCGTTGATACCCTCTACTGGGAGTTGAGGATAGTAGTATTGTTTGTTACACGGCTATACATAGACAAGTATAAATTTGCGCTGCCACTACCGGCGACCTTCTTATCACAATCTCAGAGCTCGTCCTACCCACATAGCCTCTTGGCTTTCTAGTAATCCATATAACAATGGTTGCTGTTGTTTTTGCCCCTTCGTAGACCACAATTTTCGCCCGTATTCTCACGGCTTTCCATCACCTACGATCATTTCTGACTAATGCAAAGGTTTACTGACTATCGCCATATTCCCCAAACTTGCTAATGTAACTCGTCTACATCAGAAGGGGACACACCAGCTGGACGATAAGGGGCCGCCAGCCGAATATCCTTGTGCAACTTGACCGAATTTTGTAGCACGCAAGGGCTTCGTACCAATTGGAGCATTGATGTTGAGGAGCCTCGGCGATGATGAACTTTCCCGCACATAGGATCGACCAGTTCGTCAATATTGGTAACCGACAAACGAGCTAAGCTCAATCTTCTCCTTTCACATGCCCTTAGAGAGGGGCTTGCGTCCAAAGATTCCATTTTGAGCTCATCCATATCGTGCTTGACAGGCTCAGAGACACGAACATGAGTATACTGCTGGAATTGGAGTTCCAAATTTTCCAGAGCTTCTTTGCTGGGTGACGGGTGTTTCTTCCTCCAACTAGAGGTATGTAAGCTTCTCTTCGCTTTCTCCGAAACTTGTCGAGCTTGAGTGGCCGGATTAGCCAACGCATCGTCACCAGGATCTAAAAGCCCATGGCCCGAAAAGTGGCCGAGCACTTTTCGCCCAGTCGTCGATATGGATCCCAGTTTCTCACTGAAATGCTTCTCTGGTATGTGCATATCGCCGTCCGCGGAGCAGCAACCACTGCTCGACGTTGACGTTGATGGACGCTCGACTAGAATCCGAGGGGTTGAAGATCCGACTGGTGTACTGTTCAAGAACCTATCTTCAATGTTGTCGTCGAATCCCATCTCGGATTCGAATGGATTGCATAGCGAAGGGGGAGGCGTCTTTGGACCATCGTTTGAGCCTTGATTCAGTCGGTTTTCGAAACATTTTAGAGCTCGCTTGTCAGCTCGTTTAGAGAATGGATCCTCCACAAGTTTCCCTTTTCTGAGTGACTGTCCATCGTCTGCTAATGGTTTTCTGTTAACGCGACCTCCAACGATTTGCTGGACTTTACTCTTATTGAGATTATCCCCTTCATTCAAGCGGAGCTCAATGTTACTGATCGGAGAAGCATTATCGGTTGTTGCATGTGAGCGAGTAGTCGGAACAATGATCCCTCTAATCCACCTATCACCTTGTTCATCGCCTGAGTGGGACAAGGCCGGAGCCCGTGTTTCCTCGTGATTCACGGCTTTTGGATGGAAGCGATCCCAAGCATTCGAGACTTTTGCACGCACTTTCGACGGTACCATACGCGTGAATCTTGAGGTCGAGCAGTTGGCCTGTTGTGGCGAAGGCTTAAGTGCATTGGTCGCAGCCAGCATAGCGGCGAGTTTCCCAGTAATCTCTTCACCAGCACACAGGTCTTGGGTGTGAGTAATCTGGCATCCTTCTGCAACTCGATCTCTCGCATTATTGTCACAGGCATCGAGCGTCACAGATGTCGCCACTGCGAAGTCTTTTGTAGGGTGAAATTTGAGGGGGTCATAAGACAGCGATCTGGTAGACGCATGGCGGCGTCGTAAGCTTGTACTTAGTCGCTTTTGTGATGTATCCCTGCGTGTACCAGTCGTGGCAGCTCGTCTAGGAACCCTTCCCACGGCTTTCGATGGCGAGTGCTTGTCCATGCGAGAGGCCCGAGTGTGAGTATGTAAAGATCTGAGTGGTGTTTTGATAGGTGAAGGGAAATACAGTGGCGAGATAGCTTGATTGCTATCAATCGAACCCGAGTTTCTCGGTGTAGCGGCCCGTTTCTTTTTTGGGGGCAAGTCTTCTCCTTCATTGGAGAGGCGCTCGGGTGTGGAATCGTCTAGTAACCAGCTTGCCATTTCATCCGCAGTTTGCGGTTCAACCATTGCTCTCTTCCGGGATGCTTGCTCAGGGGAATTGTTCATATGGAATTCTGCTTCCGAAACAGTTAGAAGTTGACCAGGGAAGACATGTGGGCTAACATACGCAGCCGGGCAGGTAGTAAAGGTTTTGGTATGGCTCTTTGGCGGCGTGTTCCTAGCGTCCTCAGGATACTTCTATTCCTCTTCTTGCCGTATGTGATGGCGGCTGGCATTGTTGGTATATGATGTGATTAGAGTGTAACGAGTGAGAAGAAACAAATCAATGGCCCTATTCAGCAGTGATGAGTTGGGAAATTGGTTGTTATCAACTCAGGCCATCCGTCGAGTGTGATAGGATTTGCAAGAGGACGGTGATGGTCGAATGTGGTTGACAGTTTGTCGAAGTAGGGTCGAAATCCTATACCTGCAGTATGTCACTCGAACACCTTCGTTTTTCTGCTGAAACGGACTCGTCAGGTCCAAGCACAGGAATTTGATCGAGAGAAGTGAGGTTGCAAAAGTTTGATACCTAGCGAGAGTTGAAAAATGAGTGAGTGGATGAGTGGGTAAAGAATGAGAGAGGAAGGTTCACTTCATATGGGCCATGCCTAGGTTGGTGCCTTGCTTTACTTACGGGCATGTGCCGGCAAATGAAGTTGGAATTGCAAGAAAGAGGTACCTTAAGGTACAGTACCTAGGCAAGGTACCTTGGTAGTCAGGAGGTATAGGAGCTGCTTGGAAAAGAGCCGGGAAAGAACGCTATGCTAAGTGATATAATATAGTAGGTACTGGTTGAGAGTCGATATCACTGCTAAGCAGTGCTCGCAACAGTTGCCTGTGGTTTCTTCAGGCAACTTCCTTGTATTTGACACTGATCTGATCTGTGCCTAAGCAGGTGTCTTTGTATGTCTCAATGTGGAGATCGCGATTCAAACAGAAATTCATTCCCGTGATACCTCTACGTGTAGTCGACGAGACTAAAACCACGCTCCCTCCATGGATATTTGTGAGCAGCCACTTGCAGCACCATCACACAATAGCCGTCATATGCCGAGATGCATAGTACTATGGCGCCTCTTCGCTCGTTCCCGAACAGAGTTCAATATGAAGGCCACAGTGCAATGTTGCACTGCATATTATGTTCTCGATGCGATTTGACGATCAGTACTAACTCAGAGCCGTGCTACCCCTGACTTACATCAAGCGACTTGGAAGGCGAGAAATGTTTAACAACAACACGAGATCCCCATCATGGAACCGAGAGACGAGACCTCCAAGACACAAAGGGTTTGCTGACTCAATTTTGGCTTGTGTTCATAAGTGTCCAAGGAAGCCAAATACTGAAGAATTCTCAGTTGTAGGTTATATTCACCAGCTATGAGTGTCCTACCGATCATACCGCAATACAGTTACATACTCATATACGGCAAAGGTAAAAAGATCTCTTACACAACAATCAGCTTCAGAATCAGGCAATCATAGCTTGAGACACTTCCCATTCTTCTGCTCGTGCAACTTTGGTAACCTCATCCTGAAAACTGGCCCGAGACTTGAGGGTTCAGACAATGTACTCAGGTCTAAGGAGCTTCGCAAAGTCTCAGAAGGCTTTATTCACGCAAACACTGTTTCAAAACGAGTCACTTGCTTTGCAGATTGAAGGATGGTTGTGGTGAGAAGATCTCAGTTGCTCGCTGCTGTGTACCTACCTACCTACTAGGTACTAGGTATTGGTGATGACGGAACACGTGATGCCACAGCCACGAAAACCACTGATGGCTTAACTTAGGTTGGACTTGATCGTGGCGCAATTCCGCATCATCGTCACCTCGCCGAACCTCCAGAAATTTCTCTCGAATGACGGGTCGCCTGCTATCAAACGAGTTCAGGAGAAACGGCAAGATAACCTATTACGGTTTGCAATTTCATTATCAAGAGTCACGATGTTCTGATTATGAATCTGGCTGGTTTCCCGCATCTTGTAATTACTTGAATCCAACACATTAAATCCGAAAGCTCCGACCAGTTACGATTAATTATCGCCTCTCGCCCGTTTCGACCGATCACGAAGTTTCTCAACCACCTTCTCTTCGACTGTGAACCTACGACTCAGGAGCACGTTGGAATTTGTGAATAAAGCGACCTCATTTGACAATCATGTTAAGGCAACCTGTTCGCGGCGTGCGTGCGCCTTTGCGCGTCTTCAGCCAACCAGCTCAACAGGCAGCTTGGAATGGCGCATGGAGGAGACTCTTTACATCACAGTCGCAAAACAAGACCGCGCGTCAGCTTTTGAGATGGAAGACCATCCCTTGGAATAGTATGATGGCCAGACTGAGGAGCGCTCGCTTCGGGATCGGTTCTACAACAACGCCAAGCATGCTCCAAGGCGTACTAAGGCGCGGTTTTCGATTTACCACAAAGCGCAAGACAAACAAGAAGCCGACCGTTGGCGAAGCCGAGGAACCAAAAGGCCTCACCGCCAAACTCAAGAAGCTTACAAAGGAATACGGCTGGGTAACCGTTGGCGTCTACCTCGGGCTGACCGTTCTCGACTTCCCGTTCTGCTTCCTGTTTGTGAGAATGGTCGGTGCTGATAAAATCGGTAAGATATTGCCGCGGCCTCACCTAGATCCGTTAACGAGGTCATGCGGACTTTTATTCTCAGTGGGTTGCTAACTGATGCCGCTGGCGCATTTTAGGCGAGGTCGAACATCGTGTGATGTCGTCAATCAAGCAGATGATCCCCGATACTGTTCGGGAGGCCTGGCACACCTACTGGCAGTCGTTCAAGAAGGCTGAGGCGAGAGCACTTGGCGATGACGATATCAGTGACAAGATGGAGATGGCCACATGGGGTGTCGAGAAGGCTGAGGAACGCAATCGTACCGATGCTAGTGAGTACTATCATTAGATTTTGCCCCTGGGCGCATGCATTAGATGCTTCCCATCACCCCTAACAGCTCGTGACGTGGGCAGTAGAAGGAAGCTCGCTGAGTTGGTGAGAAAGGCTAACGACTCAATCTGCGACAGGTTTAGCAACTCAGCTGGCGCTGGCGTACGCCATTCACAAGAGCTTTATCTTCATTCGGGTGCCATTAACGGCCGCCCTAACACCCAAGGTCGTTAAGATCCTTCGATCATGGGGCTATAAGATCGGAAAGAAGAAGGCTTAGCTGGTCAAAGATGGCATCATAACGGTTCGAGACTGGAAACTCACAAGCCTCCAAACACAGAAACGCTCCGTTTTTGAAACGGTTGGCTTGAGTGTAAGCCACTTACACGGTATTTGTATATTTGTATAATTAGTGTAGTCAGTCCTTGGTGTTGGCTGGAATTGTTGATAGATAGACCTGATTGTACAGTACAACTCCTTACCTCTGAAGCACACATCTGGATCTGAGCGTTTGTTTCCCGTGGCTGAATCACACGGGATGAAACATATGGGCCGCAGACAGATCCAGCAAAATCGGCGGCGCCGAGCCAGTGATCGGCCAACAGAATTACTGTAGTCGGGATCGTATTCAGGAACCGGCTTCGGATGGCCTAAGTCATTGAAACTCTAACGTGGAGGCGTCGAATAGGAGTGACCTGAATGGCACAATGGGAAACAGGTGTGAGGAAGCCCAGACTTTCAATGATGGTCGTAAGAAGCTTGGCGTGCCTTTCGTCCAGAGGAGGATAGTGCGCCGATAGATCTGCAACCGCAACGTTTTGAACAACGCCATGTGCTCTGATGGGGCTTCGTTTGAGATTGTCTAATTGTCTCGAGATGCTTGGTGGCGGCTAGAACTTCAGAATGGGCCTCGAAACGCCAAGAAGGTCACCATCTCAAGCAGCGAGCGGGGCGTCAATTGTGGACATTAGACAAGACGAAGAAGGGAAAGAAGGCGACTAGAAGTTCTGGAAGCGCCGTTGGTTGTGGATTTGGCAACCTGTCTCAACCATGTTTGACCCACGGCGTTACGATTCAGGCTCAAGAGTCAGTTTGCTGCTGATTGCCTTTACTTTGCCCTGGCCGATGTCATAGCAAAGGCCGAGCGAGTCGCGAAAGGATCCTCATGATTTCGGGGATCTGTAAAAGACTGGAAAGAAACCCGCTCGGAGGAAGTGGAGATCTTCGATGGTGCGAAAGTAAAAAGATCCCATTGTCTCTGAATGTCCAGAACTGGAGCTAGTCCCGGGCGCTCATGTTTCCGTTGAATCCATGCATGACAGGTCAACAAGCAAGCACAAGAAAGTCAGGGTTCAAAATCAAGGTTCAGGTAACGTTGACCCCCCCTGCAGTAATCAATCAAAGAACTGGGGCGGGCTTTAGTGAACGGGAATAACGGGCTGGTTAAGTTGGCGATTGTTTCGAGTGCCTGACTCTTAGCGGTGGGGATTTTACCAGGGTTGGCTTTGTTCCGCGGTTTTCGACAAGGTGGGCTTGATGATATGCATGAGGAGACTTGTGACTGGGCATTGTCCACCTTGGGGTCTGGAGTTTGGAGACAAAACCTGACATTTACAGGCTCACTCCCTCGAATTCCTGAATTTCCCATAGTACATCACCTTCCATGATAGGTAGGCAAGGTAGTAGGCAATCGGCGCCAAACAGCCGCTCCGAGAGGCGGGCCTGATACTGTACGTATGTACCTAGTCTACTAGTGCGATCCGCTGTTGGCCTTGCAATGTTTAGACGCACGCGGGATGTCATTCACCGTTCTCGTTCTCGTGATTCAAACCTTGATTTGGGTTTCTGGTGTTTTCGCCCCTATATACTCATTTTCTTCTCGTCTCTCTTTTTTCTTTTTCTTATCCTAAGCCCTGAAACTCGGGCCGTTGAAGTGCAACTGTTTGCTTATTGTGGTGGCCTAAAACGGAAATCAATTTGCCGTGAGTAAGACAAAATAAGCTGTCGACCGTAGGAGAATAGACAAAGTCAAATAAAAATCGAGATGCCCAGCCAGGTACGGAGTACGGATATATGGCAATCAACTATGTATGCCTGCGATTGCCCGTGCAAGGGATCCTTGCAATGATCAACCCAACGGCTCAAACAAAACGTGGAGCATCCAGTTCACGTACGACGTAGTAAAGGCTGAGCAAGCAAACAGGGAGGCAAGCAATCCAACAAAGCAGGGAGAACAATTGGTGCTCAACAATAGAGTTTGGCGATGAAGCAGCGGTGGGCACGCCTAGCCCAGTAGTGGACGGTCCGTGGAAATTACATGACAGGGCGAGTGGAACTCATGATAATTAATAAATGAATGGTTGTTTAAGACTGGCAGACGGTTTACAATCACAACGTCAGCAGAAACTGAGAAAAGCGTCTGGCTCAACCATCAGGCGGCGATTCGCCATGCCATGTGGGAAAAAGTGGCTCCTATTTAGTACGTATCTATACGGATAGCAAGGAGCACGGCCAAGGCCAAGACCCTATGTACATACTAACTTAGTCGGCTACTGTGACATCGACGGTTGTGAGATGTGATGCGAAATCAAACCGAAGCAGGGGACCAGAGGCTAAAGGTGTTCATCATTAGCCTTTTGAAATTTTGATTCGTGACTTTGCCGCTCTACGGACGGAAATCTTATGTAGTTGTCCTGGCGCGTAGCTCGCCAATTCTCTCTCTCGTGCTTCAACATGCACCCAGGTCGCAGGACCTGGTCTGGTCTGGTTCAGGTGGATAGCCATAACTCCGAAGCGTCAGGGTTGGCATCGACAATCACATGGATCATGATCCCCCACATGTTTTTCGGGACGGACAAAGAGATCTGGAGTTGGAACAGTCTGTGGACCAGCATTTATCCACCTCAGCTCAAGTGACGATTGGAACTTGGGAAGTGTGTCCGTGTACCAAACTGCGACTTGTAATGACGCTTTTGGTGCTGTTGCACCGCCAATTGACTGGCTACCGGACCGGTGAGAAGAAAAGGTTGACTCAATGCAAAGGACATGGCAAGTGTTGGTTGTTGTCTCAAGGGTCACAGGGCACACTTATGACGATGTTGAGTCAGGCTGCTGCAACGTCGGAGAGAAATGGAAATGAGACTGGGAATAATAGTGCCACTTAGTCTTAGTGGAGGTGTCACTGATCGTTACATTAGCTTGGTGTCTTGGCGATGATCCGTATTAGGCGCCCTGCTGAGAGATTGCAACAACCACGCGCCCAATAACCCGGAACACAGAGTACTGTAGGTATCTAGCGGTAGAGCAATGGAAGAGTGGCATTCGGCAGAACTCCATAAACACGAATAAACTTTGCTGTCCCCAAACGCTGGAACAACCAATACACGAGATGTGTGTCCAGATGGAGTCATAATAAAGTCAAACTTTTGGATCCTCAGAATTGTACATACAGTTTGGTCGGAGCTTGAACACCTAGGTAGGAGAGCACAAGGTGAATTTTTGCTGTGGGGACCTCAGACCATTGATGATGTCTTCACGACTGAGAGTTCATCAAAGCCAGTCTTGAGCCAGCCGGCTGAGCGGAGCCAAATACATAGTAGTATTTTGAAGAAAAGTATCGTGGCATGGCATGGATCTCTTTTCCAGTGAACGCGGCTCGCTCGCTTTATTGCCTGCTAGACTGTTTAAGGGATAAGGAGTCGTATCACGGCTGACTCAATCATATGGCCGCCAAGGCAGGAAATTCGAACAAACCAAATTACCACGACAGATATAGTTCGGATAGTACCAGACTAGATAAGCAAGCGCCCCCATCGTCAGAGACAAGCGCGTGACAGATGTGCGAAGCAGTGCATGCTCAAGAAAGTTAGCAACAGTCGGTGAGACATTTACATAAACCGCCATATGCAACCTCGATGTGTTGTCAAGTACCAAGAAAGGACAACACGACGGATGGATTGGCCAACCATGATCTATGCCGAGGCTGGCGGATTTGCGAGTTTTAGAGTTTTAGGCGAAGTTCTCAAAGTTCCAACCCTTGGATAATGGAGTCTCCGAATCCATGCCCGGGTTGAGTGGAGAAGGACGGAGGTTGTGGAGTATGAAAAGCGGAAGCAAATGTAAGTACAGCATTGTAGTACGGACGGGAGTACGGAGTAAGGAGTAAAGAGCTCGCATCTTTTGACTCTGCCTCGCACAAAAGAGCTCTCTTCATCGTCAAAGGGTTTGTCTCTCAAAGTCTGAGCGGGTGCAGATGACAAAGTGCAAAACTTTCTGGTGGGCTAGTGTGCTAGGAGCAGCCAACCTGCATGTTGCAGCCCAACCGTCGTTCAATCATTATGTTAGCGGTTTGTGTTAAGTACGACGTATAAACCCTATTTAGAAAAAAAAGAAAAGAAAAAAGAGAAAAGAAAACCTCTCTTCAGAGGTGAAAGCGCCGGCCGAGTGACAGGCCCTGTTGCCTGCCGGGATTTCTGCCTTCCTGCATGCACATGCATGCAATTCTGTCCACGCTGTCTTACAAGTACATACATAGAGAACAACAATGGCGTGGGGACTGCTGCATTGCATTCCCGGCACATCGCCGTCGAGCTCCCAAATGCTGTGTCGCAATTGGCACTGCACCAAATCTGGATGGATGTCAACAGTGCGTCTACCGCCATCAATGGAAATTGATGTGATGTCATAACGCTAGCTAGGTAGGCAAGTTACGGAGTACTGTACATACAATTAGCCCTGAAGGGCAGAGTATGATGACACGACACCAAAAGGGACAACAACCAGAATCAGTGGCGTACGTGATGTTGCGAGGAAAGCTTTTCCTTACTGGTCCCACAAAGGCTGAACTCTGGCTGTCTGGGAATTTCAGGAATGGAATCGACAGGGACGAAAGCCACAGGAATGGGCTATAGCTTAATCTGGGAGGAAAGGAGAAGCTTGGTGTTGGTACTAGAAAGAATCCAGAAGCATAGTGGGTATAAGGGTCGTCCTCAGTGACGCCAGGTGGATGGCGCCGTTAACCAAGCGCCAAGGGCTTGGAACAACTTACGGATACTTGTACTGGTACCAACTGTGTAGGACACATAGGGCTGTTTGGAGTTGAGCTGACTAGGCTGAGTATGTATCACATAGAACTCTCTCCTGGGAGGGATGAATAACTACTCGATTTCCATACAGAGTGCGGAGTAGAGTAAAAGTAGGTATCTAGGTATGATATCGAGACAAAAGGGTATCGATCAAGGTTATGGGCTGTGCTTCTGGTACGATGTTCTCACGAGATCAGGCATTTTAGTATTTACACGAGCTCGGGAGCATCCATTCCGCCGCTGGCCAGTGTTTTGAAACTTTACTATCCCATAACCTTCACCGCATTTTTATGATGACACAAAGAACGGAATTGTATCCGTAATACCGCACTATTCCGAAGGTTACGGAGCTTAGGTAGCCAACACAAATCATCAACGCGGGAGTATAAGATTCAGGCCCCCATTTCAAGATTCACAAGCTCCAACTGAGGTGCACGCGAGCGAGCTCCCTGTACCAAAGTCTATCAGGCCCAAGAAGGCAACTACTGCTTCACTAGCGTGGCTCTTTCGTCATGGGCAGGCGGCATGCGTGTACTACCAGTAAGATAGAGGTTTGCCGCGCTTCTGAGACCAAGAGGCATGTACCTTCCTGATCCTTTATACCAATTGAGTAAGCGCTACGGAGTACGGAGGTACTGAGCTCCGTATTGAGCACCCCACGGGGGCTTTTCTGTTTCAGGCATCCCCAAATCGGCGACTGGACTAATACCATCGAACCCTAGTAAGGGCAGGGCAGAGAGGAAAAACACAGCAGGGGGGGAAAGGCAAAAAAGCCATATTTCAGTCAGAACACGCAAAGAGACTTTTACAAGTACGGACCGGGGAACCAGTCGATACTACATACAACCATCCATATCTCGGCGAGACCTTATTACATAGAACTGACTAAGACGTCAGGATCATGCTACCCACTGTACCATCTCCATCATGGACTACCAGAATCAAAAGTTTACCGGCAAACCAGGACATACACAATTACCACCAAACGTTAACGTTGAATGCACATACGGACACTTACATACAGGATGGGCACGACGGGCCATGACGATAGGTCAGACCAAAACAAACTCCACTCCGCCACAACTGACAATTGTCAGTTACATGTCAATCTCAACGTCAACATCAGTCCCGGGGCCAGATGCCAGGCGCCAGGGCATGCTCTGAGCGCTATGCTGTTGATCCTTCTATCAGCCCTACTTTGAACTAGCGTCTCGTACAAAATGACCTACTAGTGGTTGCATTATCGACATGATACACAACGGGTCCAAGACACAAAAGCCCGTTGTACCAGTATCGCGCCACTACTGGAATGAATATGTATGTGTGTATGTACATAAGGTACCCAGATCTGAAGCAGATCTACGGCGGTACATCGCGCTCTGCGAGTTGAGTTACTAATCAATTAATCAACTAAAATTGACCAGTTCCCAGGCCACGACTGCTACTCAGGTAGTCCCCAAATTCCTTGCAAGGCCGAGTCACGCCGGAGCTGGTCTCACGAGGGTCTGAAGCCTGAAGTTTGAAGTCTGGGGCCTGTTGATCTCTGGTGCGATTAGACTTCGGGCCCGTCCACTGGTTACTGGTATACATACATACATATTGTATTTGCAGCCAAGTTCTCGTTACGGCGTAGCCTCCTTTTTTGCCTTCGCTTTTGCTTTGTCTCCTATACTCTCCATCCTTCCTTGGCTGGGCCGATTTCCTTTCTGGACCCATGGTGTGTCACGACACTCCCTCCCTGTCTACAGTACACCCTAGGCCAAGGGAAGCAAACCTTAAACTAGAAAACCAAAATTGTCAACCATCTGTACACCCAATTCCCTTAGGCTAAGTCGGGTAGTCAATACGGCGTACACTTTGCTTTGGCGGCTTTTTTTACTTTTTTTTTTTACTTTCCTTTTGACCCCCCTCCCCTTCCCCTGCTTGATTTTGTGGTCATCCCCTTTCTCGTCTATTGCTAGTCGTTGTTATTTTCCCTCACAATTGTCATCCAGACTCGGGTCGTTCAGACACACGCCCCTGTGCCCTGGGTCGATCACGGCAGCGACTATGGCGTCGGCGTCGGCGTCCAAGGGGAAAAGAAAAAGTGGAATACGTACATACGGAAAGGTCAAACCAACCTACGTAACGCGCGGTCAATGGCAAACGACGACAAGATATTATCGACACCTCAAGGGTGGCGGCTTGGTGAGCTTGTCGCTCATGAAGCCGAGAGGAGTGAAGCCATGATTCAAAGTTGTTTCTTTCCAGCCCAGTCGGCCATTGCGGTTGTGTGATCTGGAGATATCTATAAGAGAAAGCCGCTTACTCCAGTGTTCTGGTTTGATTTCCTCGACCAACCTGTTTCAATACATACATACATACATACATACTCAACCACATTCACTCGTACAAAACACGCACCCTTATCAACTTACTTTTTGTTGCTCAGCTTTTATCGGCGCTTGCAGGGTTGTATTGTCATTTTGTATAATTCAGTTTTGCTGCTGCCCATCCGTCTCAATTACCTTTCATCAACAAGCTCCATCCATACACATATCAGCCACTCTTGCTACTCCCCCGTCATCAGTCACACAGACGGGACGAGAAAGGAAAAAGACAAGCCAAAGCATAGCAAGGACAGGGACATCTACCAGGATCAAAGTGACAAGGGCCTCATCAACCAAGACCAAGTCAAGGCTAGGACCAGGACCGACATTACTCGGTCTCTGTTTGGATAGAGTGAAAGCAACTATCTATGCCGGTGTAAGACATTCGCCAACTCAAAATCCCCGAGACGGACGGATCGAACCCGTGCCAAGCCTACCAGTCAGCCAGTGCCGCCTACAGCACAGCACAGCGCAGCACAGGCGACAGACAGTACCACTACCATCCTAAAAGAGGGCATCCCGCGCATTACAGTTCTTTGGAGCAAACCTTGAGGACGGCGTTGACCCCTGTCGTAATTCGATCCACTTGAGACATTGTTCCAGATCTGGGACAGGCATTACTCTCATCACCTTCAGCCTGTCAACCCACACGAGCCACTCGCCCCCTCCTCCCCCCCATCACACTTCTCCACTTGTCTCAGTAACCTACTTTCCACAAGGGCAGCTCTATTTCCAGCTCCCTAGCCTGGAAGTCTCTCTTTGATACATGCACGACTCGCCTGCATCAACCCCATCCACTTGGCCTGCTTATATTAGACGTACAAGTACTACCATGATGACCATCACTTCCCACGATTCTCCTCAGTATCTGCCTTATTGCTTTCCCCCCAACCGCCCTGTCCCTTCCCAAAGGCCACAGCCTCAGTCTCTGTCTCAGCAAGAAGCCCCATACCTACATTACTCCAATATCAACAACGTAACATACGCCCTTAGCTCTTTCAACGCCGACGACATGGCCGCCGCAACTGCTAGTCACAAACGCCCTCATCAGGACGACTCCAGCGTCGCGCAGGCTCTTGAGATTGCTCGTGAAAGCCCTGATGGCTCATCAGACCCTACTATTAGCAAGATACTCGAGAATGCTCTAAAACGAATCTGGTCCAAGGTGGAATTGCAACCCGACTCATATGTCATGACTCGAGATGAGTTCGCTGTCTTCAACTTCTTTCAGGACCGCTTCATCAACAGCGTCAACACCAAGAAGGCAGTGGACGCTCGAAAGCGATACTGGGACAACACTCATGCTTGATTGCCCACCGGGTCTCGTTGCATAAGATGTCTTTGTCTTGCGCATCCTTTGTTCTGCTCTTGTACATATGAAGGGCGACTTCTCTTGCGCATTGGGCGGCATAATACAGCTACGCGGCTGAAGGATGATGAGAGACGAATTTTCTTTCCCTTTCTTACCCAACGAAACACGACACAGAAGAGCCAGCCAGGGTTCCGCCTATACCCTTGCCCATATGAATATCCACAGAGACAACACGGCTTGGCCCAAACCTGATGCAAACATCCGAATTTCCGACTCACTGCCCACTGATACCTACTGCTCAGCGAAGTGGGCAAATTGACGAGAAGCGAGAGCTGAAGCTTGGGGCCCGTATCAAGGACTCAAGTCCGCTGCAGAGGAGTGAGGCTCATGAGCCATAAGGGAAATGAGCCAGTAGTCTGTCCTTTCTTCGCCTGGAACACTGGTTTCCCACGGTGTCTTTCAGCGACTCGTTGATGCATTCAGACTCTGCAAGCCAATGATGCCATCAGCAATGTCAAGTCATGTTGGCCGACCTGAGCGGACAAGATAATGAAAGAATCGACGCCACTCACTGGGCAGCCCTGGATGATCCGCCACAACGCTCCAAACCCTGGTTCCTGAGCCCGTTAGTCTAATTGAGTGGGTCCTGCGAACATTCATGTTCACACGGCGCCCCGCTATTCTGTTCCTTGTGGCTTCAATCTCCTAGTTTCTCTCTAATGGCTGGTGTTGCTACATTGGATGCCATCCAGTCATCCTGACACTTCTCGCAGGGCTGCAGAACCAGAACCAGAACCAGAACCTCGTCGTGCAGTGGCGAGGAGTGGCGCGGCTCTCCAACCTCGGGCTTGTGTTTGTTTCAAGCTTCTTTCAGCCAACTTGACCGGTCAAAAGTCAAGCCCGCGTTGCATCGTCTCAAAACCACGAAGGATAATTCTGGCATCCACAATTTCGTCATTGCGAACTCTGTTCCTGACTCGCTGGCACTTCGTATCCTTCACAACCCACACTTGCTCAATTCTTGATATTGTGGTATGTCTCTTGTTCGGCATTGCCCCTAGGTTCTCTGGCCTTTGCTGAACTCTTTCTTCTCTGGCTGCTGGCAGTCCCGTATGTTTGAAGTCGCTGCACATACTTTTTCCCATTCTTCATTATTCTTATTTTTGTCGTGCTATATGGTTGCTTACCCTTTTGGGTTATGTCACCGTAGTAGGCAACTTTTTTATCTTTGTATTTCTTATCATATTTTTTTCTGCTTCGTTATGTCGCAAAATGCTTTGTACTATAGATATACCAGTAAGCACCTTAGCTATTCGTGTTTGGATTTATGTGTATATAGAACAATTTACGGGATCGTGCTCTATTCAAGGGGACCATCCTACTAACTTTAATTTGCCCAAGCTGAACTCGTATAGTCATGTTATGTTAGTGCATCTTGTTTAGCATGACGAACGATCAAATCCCTTAAAAGTTTGTATATCACCACTGGAGGAATATGCAGGGTGTAATTTAATCAATGAGAGCAAACTGGCTCGGACAAGGATATGAATGCGCGAGGGAAGAGGATTACGCAGCATCAAACTCAAACGAATGACCTTATGACAGCATAACAAACGTTGAGAATTAGTCGGGTTGGGTGTTGTGTCTTTGAGTTTGCCCTTCCATCACTAACTCTCGATAGTTCGTCACTAGCACCCGGGTGCAGCACACAGCATGTATCGTTATATACCTACTTACGTGGCCGGTAAGGAGTTCACGTACTCGCCAGTCTGTAGACCAGCTTGGATGTGCTAGAATACGTTATGCTAACTGGGCATGTCATTAACATGTCATCTATTTCAAAAGCCATCTAAAGCCCACGTATAGATCTCTGAAATATCGTTAAAGAGTAAGTCTCGTTTCATGCGTCCAGGATACGGCCAAATAGACTATCTCTTACGACGGTAACGGCGGCAGCGGGAGCAGAAGCCCCGCCGTTATATCGCCCATAATGTTAGGCCTGGGCGTTGATCATGCATCTCTGCCGGATTTCGCAGTGTTGGCTAAAACGTCCCACAATCGTGGCCATGACCAAACCTTGTGAATGCCGTGATCCACTGAGAAGTGCCCGAGAGACCGCCCAATGATGACTTTTCTCATAAAGCATGTACCTCTGGAAGACTGTTGCAAGTGGAGACCTATCTTGGGTAAAGCCTAAAGTGGTGAATCTTGCGATATCTCTCAGGCTACTCTTGGCAAACGTTTGTGAGGGAATGGATTATTACGAGCCGTTTCACTTCAACATTACCTTGACCCGCCAAGGCCATTTTCGACAAATCCCCTTATGTGCTGCCTTGGGATACATGTTCTCTTATGACGAGGCGTAGGCCGATTCCTATAATCTGGCTCGGACATATTGTACGAAATCATAAAGGATCAGCGTTAGAGGCTGCCGCGAGGCCTCAAACTCGGGTTCACCAAGTCGAGCTGAGCGATTGTACAACGCCGCTTCAATAACGTCGCGCCACAAGATTGCCCTTCTCAGAGCCCAGACATCCAGATACGGGTTGACGCTCTTGGAGCAACGTCTTGGTAATATCACCGTCAGAGGAGGAGGGTGCACCAGGAGCTCCAGTAGTCTGTGAGACTGAATAAGGAACAAACCTACCGGTACTGTTAGTTCACTTTTTGCGCCACCGATGATCCTCTTTGCACCCTTTAATGGACATGATTGGCAGCGGCCGCTTGGCTGATTGCTTGAAGATGTCGGAGAAAGGACGTTGTAGCGCTCGCGCCAGGAAAGTATATCTCCAGACCATTAGCAGGCCTGAGCCAGACAAACTTAATCCCAGGTCTTGACTATCGTGATGCCCAGAATGGCGGACTTGACCTCCGGGGGCCAGCAGGCAAAGCAAAAGCGTCCAGGTCGAGGTCGAGGTCGAGGTGATGTGCAGCAAATGCTTGGCTTCCCCAACCAATATCAAGAAGACAGTTGAGTGAAACGATCTACTTTGGCATTCAGCACATGGGTGAAGAAAAGTACAGTTGCCCCAGTGGTACTCGATATTGTGTTTGCTTGTTGTCCTTCGCTTCCGGCACCAAAGACAGGTATTCCCGGTTTGAGGCTCGGTAAAGGCACTTAGTTCAAACGTTTGGATCTCGAAATATCACTACCGACAGTCACGATCCCACAACGTATTGTGTTTTATCTGATGTTGTGCGCGTAATAAAGCCTGTTGAAGCGTAGCGTAGAATCGAGGCTCGGGGAACACCTACTAAGATATGGGCGTCTCAAAGCCAGGCCAAGCCAAGCCCTGTGCCATTTTCGCAGGCGGTGAAGCTTTTGGAGAGTCCGGAAAATCGGTAACTTGATGTTTGGGAACTCTAATACTCGGGGAAGCCTAGTAGAGCATGGCGTGAGTGTATCAAGCGAGCGGCTATGGAGGTGAAGATGGGTTTTCCAGAAGACTTCCGGAAGAGGCAATGCATGCTGATTCAAAGAGGAAAGTCAGGCAGTGCGAAGAGCATAACTAATTAACTCGACGCTAAGCAACTAAGAGTTGCTTCACACCTCTCGCCAAAGGGCGCTGCTAGCCACCGCCCATGTATCCAGTACACCGAGTTCAAGCCTGCCGCAAGAGGCCTAGAGAAAGGGGTAATGTCGAATGTGGAAAGTTCTCTGGTCCTGAGCCGCGAGTTTAAGCCCGATACGGCGGGGATGGGCATGAAATATTCCGAATCTGCGGTACGTAAGGACCCGAAAGGTTGGGCGAAGTTGCTTGTGATGCTGACAAAACCTACATACCTACTTGTATGGGCGGCAGCTACTAGATTTCTGTTAAGTGGCCGCGGACATGACATGATTAACAAACTTTGTGGGCGAGCCCAGTGGCTCGGTACGTGGGAGCAACGCCTTTTAGTGAATCGGAGCGGTGAGCAGTAACACCGCCGCGTTACTGAATCTACCAAGGCATTGGCATTTCCAAGCTGTTTCTCCAATGCCTACTTATCCGACGGATGAAGTTGATGAGGCTCTTTTTTGCTGTGAATCATGACAGCGGATCTACCCAGGTATCCTGGTCGGCACAAGGGACTGACAGCTGCAGCAAGGGTGGCCTTGTCCAACAACGAGCGAGCAGCGGTGGGTGTTGCATTGAGGGGAAGAATTACGAGGGATGGATGGATGGATGGATGGCGTAAAGTGATGTTGACCTGGGCTGCTGCTACCAGTCAGTATGGCGCTATGCATGCCACTGCACTGACCGCCCTTTTTTAATAAACGATGTCTTGCAGCTGACCTACCTAGTAGCTATGACATGCATCTTGGGCCTTGCTTGGTTCTTCAGATTGCCGTGAATTGTCGGGGTTCGTGATCCACTGGATAGGTACTACAATAGATGGCCTCGTTCAGTCTTGCAGATCCATGGAACGCCATCCGGCCTGTCTAAAACACAGCGGTAGCACGTCTTTTACATCTGGGGGTATGCATATGTACTGTTTCTGAATCAAGCGCCAGCCTAACAATTAACCCCAACGTCATGGGCGATCTAGTTGGTTACTGAGTTCACAAGAAGATATGTTTGATGCTTCAACCAGCTGAATGATCGACAGCAAGCCCCACCCGTCTCAAGCTGAGTGAAACAGTGAAACAGTGAAAGACACAATTCGGGTTGATAGACTATGCGAACTTTAGATCTGAAGATGGTTTAACGGCGGGGCAGCCAAGCCGCGAGAGCGGTGAAGGGTTCTTTGTGATGGGCGCGCAGTAGCGAATTGCTTCGCTTTGTCATGCTGTGTTCATCCCATGGGCGTTTTCTCGAGCCGGCTGGTTGGAAAGGCAAAGACGCCACCGAGATTCGACAGCCAGATGGTCTTGATGGCGTAAAGATGTATCGATGGGTCCCGGGAGGACGGATAAGCCCATGTCGGATAGCAGTGCCTCCTCAGCGGAGAGAGAAATTCAATTCAGTGGCCCAGAGTCATAATGGCTTTACGATGGCTAGCTGAAGACGGAGGATGTCGAAACCTTGCCCAAGCCATTTATTTGGCTGAAGGCGAGTTTTGGTATGTATGTATGCACCTATCCTGAGACAGGCATGGATTACAATTGGGCGATGCTAGTTGTGGTTTCGAGAATGATCAAAGGTTTGAGTAGCCACTGACTACCTACTTATACAGTACTACGTATGCCTTGGTAGGTATGCAGATGCGCTCAGACATCGAGTATTTCGACCAATGAATGGATAACGGGGAGGACTGGGAGCAGATCGACTTCTTTGGGGCTCAGTAGGATTCCTTGAGAACAGCAATAGTAGCTAGTCGTTGCATCTGATGTCTGATTCTGTCTTGCGATCATCACCTGTCATATTCCCGAGCACGGCCACGGGTTGTGTTGGCTACCCGTAATCAACCACTTACTTCCGCGGACTATCAGTGGTCTATCCGTAGCTCTTATCCACCTGTAACTCAGCCTACTAACCTTGTTTACATCTATATACATCTGCCTGGTTCACCTGGCAACCGTAACCACCATGATTGGTGTCATGCGACTATAGGGCACAGCACAGCATGGACTTTGTTTGGCCAAAGAATGGACCATCATGCAGAGCGTTGAGCTTTACTGTGAAGATATATGAACCGTCCATGGTACAGCTGTTTGAGAAGAATACGGCAAACATATGATCCAATCGACCATGTTTTTTCCAATTCAAAGTCGGACTGGCTCAATGCCAGCGGTTATGGAATGTCAACTCTCATCTGCAGGGCATGCGTGGTTTTGATTGGTTCACGCCGAATGGTTACCGTTGGTGATGATGCAACAGAAACTCTGACTTGATCAAACGTCTGCAAACGAATTGTATGAGAGTCAGTCGTCTGAGAATCTGGTTTCATGTAGTAGCGTATTCGTATCGATAATCAATCGGGCGATTAGAACAAAATAATTATGTGAGAGTTTTTAAACATAACATACGTAAGGTAGATAGATAGATGATGCCCTTGTCCCCTGCAACAGCTCAGCTACCCTTGCTGAGTTTATTCAGTGTGTCAAGACTCAACGGTTGCTTGGGCAATGCGCCAACAACGATATAACCCACCACCACGACCCTATCGCCAGACGCCTCGAGCGCCGCATCAAAACGACTCAGTTCAACTCCACATGTAAGGTATCCTCCACCAAATATCGCAGCCTTCTGAGGTAACTAGACATCTCCATCCCCGCATTGTTCCAGCTTTGCTGTCGATCAATCATAGGTCCGGACTGCCTTTGCAAATCACCACTTCCATCATTCGGATCAGCTCCTTCGACAAGGTGCACAACCATAGTCTGTGCAGTCGCTCCGACATCTGTAATAGTGCCACGGCTGTTGTGCTAAGGTACTGCTGCTACTACTACTGCTACTACTGTTCTGCACCTCGTATCAACCTTACCAAGCACTGCTATCCAGCATCCGTTGCCCACCATGCGATACAACCTCCTCCAGATGATCCTGCGCAGCGTTGCTCTGCTCATGACACTCCTCCTAACGGCTCTCATCGGCAACGTCATGGCGTCAAATATCGACGCCGCAGGCTCTGCAACGGCTGCCGTCAACTTTATAATGTTTATCGCCATTGTCTGCTGGATCGTTTGCATCATCGGCCTTCTCGCTTTCTTTGTTTCAGCTCTCGATAAGCCACTCATGCAGCTACCGTTGGATGGCATAGCTGTCCTCTTCACCTTCATCGGTGCCATTGTTCTTGCGGCAAAGCTGCGTGTCGTCAACTGCGGAGATATTAACCCCAAAGCTCTGCCTGGAGACTGGATCGGCTGGGGCTCAGGGAGTGATGAGGGACGGTGCCGTCGACTGCAAGCAAGCACTGTCTTCATATGGTTCCTGTTCGCCTGCGTATCTGGAAGTCTCCTCTTGACCATCAGAACTGCACGCAATCAGTTCGGCTCTCTTCGCAGTGCCGCTTCACGGCCATCAATGTCTCAGATTTCTTCAAGCGTCTGATGAGCACTAAACACATCAGAAACCCATAATATAACGGCTCAGCCGTGTTAAAGGGGTCCGGTCATGATGTTGTTGGTTCTTTGCTCTAATACCACCAGCGCGAGCGTCATGGCCACAAAACTCTGGGGAGCACGATGTATGTGCTTTCCTAAGCTCCGTTACACCAGAACCGCCCGAGGGCATCACCGACTCTTGAGTGCCGGTATCAAGTTGCATTAGGATATAGAGAGCGTTCAGCATTAAGGATTATTATACCAGGATTGTTAGATGTATTAGTATTTTGGAAGAGGAGTTGGGACGGGTAGTTCATTCAGAACAGGTGTTGGATCAAGGGCAACGATCATGCAGCAAATGAAAGTTTAATACAAGGACGCCTTTGGTTTTCAGTATTTCACTGGATATCTGGTTGTTAGTACAATGGGTTCGTGCCAGAGTCTCTTGGTTGACAGGAGGAACAAAACAAGTGTATTTGAAATCATATATGATTGAAAGAAAGAAAACATATGCATATTTATACCCCAACACATTATGAAAGCCATGCATATCACTCACGTCATCCATTCATATCGAGATCGGATCGTCTGGTTTGAAGTATGGTTATAACGTTGCCGCTGTTTCCACAACGCCCGCCGCCTTGAAGGTCGCCTTATTTGTCAATCGAATATCAACGTTATGCGCCCACTCCATGTATCGTGACCAACCTAACAGCAATTGGTTAGAATACTCCTCATCTTGGATAGATGGTGACATAAGTAAGTAAACAAATTACTCACTCCAATAGGCGAATTTGCGACCAAAGTATTTACCCATCCAGGGCACAATCATCATTGTCAGTATCAATTGTAGTTGTTCGAGGCTGCGCTCCCACTCCGCTTGAGCATCAGTGTCGGAGGTATCGGAGTAAATGTCGTCGGTAGATATGGATGGGAGCGAGTCCAGATCGTCCTTGTCATCAGACATGGAAGCATCATGGAGGTCAACAAGGGAGGAGTCGGCGGCCATGTTGACAGTCGTTACGGGAGTAACCTGAGTACAGACTCGCTCGGCCAATGCAGCGCAGGATATGTCTGTAGGCCACAGGACGTTGAGGATGTCTTCGGAGGTCGTGAATGGCGGATATTAGGCGTCAGGTTGAGTGGTAGTTGGCTATTTTAGAGTGACTTATTTCTTCAGAGACTGCCGAGTCCCAAGCGTTCCAAGTATAGAGGAGTAAACGGAGCCCGCTGCCGTATCTTCAGATGTAATTGCGTTGCGTTGCGACAAGCAGCAATGGAACCTCCCGTCGATGGAGATGATTGATAGTCGTTAGGATGTAGAGGCCGTAGTCGCATCGGGGCCCGGAGCTAGGCTCCGACAGGAACTGGGGGAGCTCTGACAAGCTTCCCGCTTGATTGGGTGCGGACCACGTTGTAAAGCATCACGTGGGCATCCCCGTGACTCTCTATCGTGAAGCTTGGGGGCCGCCTGCGCTATAGTTTGGGCTCTGGTTGACTCAAGGTATCGCTCACCCGGCCCATGACGTTGGACTGATCTCCCTCTACATCCTAAACCCACAACTAAATCCATCAGAAGAAGCATACCAACAGCGCGCGCAAACTCTGCGATCCGAGAATACAAACGATATATCATTGCGCGAGAAGCCCCAAGCCAAAGATCTTCGCAGTACCTTATACGAAGAAGCCGCCCATTTGCGACACCCACATCCAGCAAAAAACCCCAATAAACCAGCAACCGGCCATTAACGGCAAAAATCAAGAAGCAGCCACATAGCAATCATGGAGGGCGAGGTGAGTGACAAGCCTGCAACAAATTGCACATACCTGTATATTTCCTTCCTACCAACCCTTATTGAAGAGGCTGCTGGGACATGACACGAAATACGACCTACTACATACCTATCCACTACCATACAGGCCTGCCTGGCTTTGAAGTTCAAATGCTTAGGTTGTGCCATGCTTTTCATGGCGTGTCTTGTACCCTCTGGACCACACAGGCCCAATCTTTTACCCCTCCAAAACCCTCGAGTGCCTCATCAACGAGCCTATCAGGTCTCTCTTATCGCCTTTTAACCCCCACTACCTCTTGTTGGTGCGAAAGTACCTCTGGTATTGTCGACACCACTTTCTGGGGGGGCAGCAGGCGATTCGACATCGATTTATTTTACTGTCTAGTCTATGCCTTTGACTCACATTTTCCCAACCGCCACCTTCACATCATCATCTATCCTCCACAGCCACAAAGCAACACCGCGTCCCTCAATCGAATTCTTTACTAATCCGTTTATTCTTTTTGTTTTATTTACAGGTACCAACCGAACGCAAATCACGCAAATCCGTTGCCTTCACCGACGAACAAGTTGTTGTCGACGCTGACGGTTCAGTGACCATGGTTAACGCTACCGAAGAACCCAAGGATTCGGCTCAGTCCCATACGCCTCGTACGCCGCCGCTTTCTGCCGCCCTTGAGTCCTTTACTGATTCGCAAACGACAGCCGCTGAGGACCTTCCCCCAGCTGAGGATAGTGGTCTCGACCTTTCCCTGCTCAAGAAGAAGAAGAAGAAGTCAAAGAAGGTCGACGATGCCGACGCCGACGCCGACGCTGCCCCCGCTGACGATGCTGCCCCCGCCGAGGATGGGGGCCTTGACCTGACTCTGAAGAAGAAGAAGAAGAAGAAGGCCCCCAAGGGCGACGATGATTTCACCAAGCAGCTCGAGAAACTTGAGCTCAAGGAGGGCGAGGAAGTCGAGGAGGTTCCCCAGGAGCAGGAGGGTGATATGAACGAGGGAACCGGCATTTGGGCTCACGACGAGACCAAGACCATTGGCTACAGCATGCTCCTTTCCCGCTTCTTCCACCAACTCACCGAGAGAAACCCCGACCACACTTCCCCGGGAACCAAGAGCTACAAGATCCCTCCTCCTCAGTGCATGCGAGAAGGCAACCGAAAAACTGTCTTTGCCAACATCGCCGATATCTCTAAGCGTATGAAGAGAACTGAGGAGCATCTCACTGCCTATCTTTTTGCCGAGCTGGGCACCAGCGGTTCCGTTGACGGAAGCCGAAGGTTAGTCATCAAGGGTCGTTTCCAGCAGAAGCAGATCGAGAACGTTGTCCGAAAATACATCAGTAAGTTTTTGCACTTTTACGACTGCGGGTTTCTATTTGCTAATCATCGCCTCTTTCAGTCGAATATGTCACCTGCAAGACCTGCAAATCTCCCGACACCGAACTCAACAAGGGTGAGAACCGTCTTTACTTCATCACCTGCAACAACTGCGGCTCCCGACGAAGTGTTACCGCTATCAAGACTGGTTTCTCCGCCCAGGTCGGCAAGCGAAGAAAGATGCAGGGCTAAGCTGCTCTACGATCTTCTCTTCCTTTCGATACTGCCCCGCCCGTTGCCAACAAAATTCTTGGCTTGTAGTTTTGGGGAGGGCATATATCTTGGCAGTGTTCAGTTCTAACTATGCAGTTGAGTCTATGCTGCAAATGAGCGGCTTCTTTCTTAAGCTGTGTAGTCTCGATGACGCGGGTTTTGCTTTAGGCATTGCCAATGGCCGCCTATTTCGCAAATTATGGTCTTTGGGGTCAAAAGGAGTGATGCTGGACCGTACAACGGGTACCGGGCTGATGATGTGGCGTATGGATTATGTACATGATGCCGAAATGAATCAAGACTGCAGCCAAAACCACAAGTCGCTTATGCAGGAGTGACAGCAACGAAGATGCGTATTTGAATATGTTGAGTGCCATGGATTTATAGAGACGTGGGATAGATGTGTACACAAAAAGTATGCAAATATATTACATGCCGAAAGGTCTTTACTAACGCGAGAATGGCGTATTTCACACGCCTTGATGTGGTAATCCAACCACGAATTCACCCCTTACTCCTATCTCTGGAAATTTGAGAACTAGTATTTACACCACTAGGGTGTGAGAAACAGCCTGTACATAAAAGAGAAGCTCTGTAGCAACAGACAATTTCCCTCAGACGCAAAATAGGTACATAAAAACGATGCCCCGGTTATTCCCCTAGCCCAGCAATAAAATCCCCTTTTTTGCTGTGCATGTATGCGTGTTGCGTAGTAATGTGTATAGAAGTCATCTGCGTTGATATATGCCGTAATCATAACACTGGCAGCCATTCATGTCTTAATGCCTCTCGGGGCATATCTTGAATGAGCCTTGTACTGTACAAGTGAGGAAAGATATGAGAGAGTGACGAGTCGAGCATCAACCTCCCCAGCAGCTGACACAGAGCTGCCCATGAGAATTGGCGAGTTAGCTGCCATAATCGAATATTGAGCCACTCATCACAGTATTGTGTTCAGCAACTTGGGGGGCGGCAGCATTCTTAGTGGCGTTATCCAGCGTGCTGTCTAGCTCTACTCGAGCGGCTTCGAAAGTAGAACGGACCCATTCACCGAGACGATGCTTCTCCACATGCTGATGGAGAATCTTATCCTCCAGCTTCATGATATCGATCAGCTTTGTCCTGAAAGATGTCTCAAAATCGCGGAACCGACGGTCGAGGTTCTCGGTAAAGGCACCAAGAGCCTCGTGCGGAGATAGAGGTCGGAAAGGCTCATGTGGATCTTCTGTATTCAAATCAGAATGTGTTCCCCAGAAGTTAGATAAACATTTCACTTACGGAAGCTGATGCAGTCGGTTAGCATTGAATAGAGCTCAGTCTCTGCCAATCTCTCAACCACCTGACGATCATCCTTGAGCTGTGTGTCGTTGATCTTAGCCCAATCATCGCGTATAAATAGTCGCCTCCAGATCATCCGCTTAGCCTCTTTGACCTCGTCACCGTGACAGCTACTCTCGGCGACCAAAAGAGCTAGCCAGAATGTATTTGGAATCTCAGCGCGGGACTCAGGCTTCAGGTAAATCAAGGTCAGGAGGTCAATGAGTGTCATTGCGTCCAGGGCCTCGTGCTTTAGAAGCCGCCTCATGCCATCTTCAAATATCTGATGCTGGGCCTTCTGACGCCGTGGTATGTTCATGCTATGAACTTCCATTGCGAAATTAAGCGCTGCTGCGTCATCCACAGCATCGTATGTGCTGGGGAGAACCTGGTTATATAGTTGATCTTGGACCCTGATGGCAACTAACTCTTGGTCGACCTTCTTGAGTTTCTCCTCAGCACGCGCCTCGTCAGCGTTCACCTTGAGGCCACCCGAACCAGTTTTCTTGTCCTCGAGCTCAGCAAGAAGAGCAAGCTTTCCGAGACTCAACTCAATCTTCTTGTTCCACACTTGCTGTTCTTTGGTAAGTGCGAGGGTCACGAGAGTGTCTGCGCTGTGACCGACGTCCTTCTCTTGCTGCACATCGTTGATCCACGATATTCGCGCCAGTTCAGGCTTGCTACGCAGAAACTGGGTCTTATAACCCAACTTGTCGAGATCGAATTCCAGGACAGCTTCAACGCCGTGTTTTTGGAGCAGGAACTCGTATGCCGGGAATGCAAATGACTGGCCGTAGACGGAAAAGCTGTTCTCCAGCTTGGCCTTCTTGTTGTCTCTCAGTCGTTTAAAGGTTTGCCTGTCAACAAGTGACAAGTCTGGCTCAGCAAGGCGATCTTCGAGCATTTGTATATGATCCAACAAAATCATAGGGAGAGCACGGAGACATTCGTGCTTCTCAGCGATAGAGGCTCCCTCTTCCCACCTGCCTGACCGCGCTAGGGCAAGGGGCTTCTCAAATGAACTCGTCTTGTATAGCTTGGCAAATTCCTGGGACATGGTCTTCAGCTCAGGGCGCGTTGCTGACCAACGGGCATATTCCAGAACCGAAGTGAGCATCCCATCGACAAGTGTTGGCATTTCTTCGAAAATCTTGGACTTCACCTTATGGTCCTGCTGATTTGAAGCCCTGGCCGGTTCACCTGCATCTTGATCCTTAAGCAACCATTGATCTGCGAGATCGACCAGACGTTTGATGTTGTTGGCAACGAAATGAGAACCAGTCCATGGCTCGGGAAGGTCGTCGTATCCGTCGCGAAGAATACCTAGGCGCAGTTCTTCAAAACCGAGACCATAAGCGCCTAAGTTATTCTTTCGGAAATCGAGCGCTGCGACGTGCGTGCAAGTGTTGATTTGGATAGCTTCGTGGAGCATGGCAGTTAGCTTGGCCTCGTCAAGCAAATGCTCCCTATAGAGCGTCTTGATGACTTGATACGCCCAAGCTACAAGTATCTCGAGACGGAAAACATCCCGAGTAAACCAGTATCGAACTCGATCAACTTCGCCAGCCTCGGCAACAGGGTTGTGTTTATCATCTTGGTGAATGAACTCGACAATATAACCAACAAGGCTCTTCTTGGCATTCGCTGGTCGTGATGCAGTGAAGGCTTCGTGTCGTTTCCAGAGTAATGTAGCCACATGCATCTTCTCGGCATCATATAGCAAGCTCCAACGTGTCTTGCGATCGAGGTCTGCCCCCATAATGTTAAGCTGAGCTATCAATCTCTCAAGTGCAGTCGACCGAGCTCGGAGATTGTCCTCTAGCGAAGCCGGGAGAGTAGAGATAAAAGGAGTGTTTGAGCTCAAGATCTCGTGGCTAACTTCCAGTGCAGCATGGGCAACTTCTTCGTTGGAAAATTTGATTTCTTGTCGTCCGTCGAAAACCAGAGGATTGTCTTGTTTAACGCCGTAGAAGACGGCCTGTTCGATCTTGCTCTTCGCAGAAACCTCCGGGGGCTTGTCACTAGCAAACTTATCCACGTCAGTTGTCACGATTCGCACTACGCCGGCACCTCGAACCATGAGAATCACAGCGGGATTCTTCGTCCTGGGTCGATGAAGTCGATGCTCTTCATGGCTAAGGGCAGGCGAAACTTCTTCAAACCCTGAGCCGATGATTTCGTGTACGTCGTCTTCGCGGAAATCGACAACATCTTCGAAAGCGGCAGGTAAAATGTGACTGTCGGTTTGGAGCTGTGACTCAGGAGACTGTGGTGGGACAGCAATTGATGCGATGACAGTGGCACGATCGAAGACGACGAAAGCAACCAGGGCAGGGCGAGGAAGATATAGACGTGGCCGTGCGGTATCGGAGGGTGAGGATGGTGCACTATATGAGGTTATGGGACGAATCATCCCTATTTGGCATCCTTGGGGCGTCAGGATAGCTTCAACTAAAGCGTAGCGAGCCGTGCTTCGCAAAGTCAGGCTGACAAGTATCAGAAGATGCTGTACCGAGGAATCGTCGGTGGCCATAGCCTCGCTGAGCCTACTCAACTCAAGGTACTTGGATTCCAAGCCCTTTGGCACGTAAGTAAAATCAACTGCCTCGAAAGAATCACGGGGGTATTCCTGGGATGCGGGATCGGTCTCCTGGAGGGCGGTGATGGTATTTTCACGCACGTCTGCGTCGCCGATCACCTCGTTATGGCCTCCGCGGTGGACTCTCCATGCATGCAATCGGCCTTTGCTGGTGAGGGCCACAATGTTTCTCTCGCCTGTTCGCGAGGATCGGTCCGCACGGACAGCTGCAACATCTCCTTTGAGAGACAAGTGTTGAAAAGCATGTCGAATACTGCCAAAGATTCCACTTGTGGAGGGCGACAGGCTGTTGCGAAGAAACTGTACAGAAATGGCAGGGCGACCTTGGCCGTCACGCACATTCATGTAGGCAAGGCGACCAGAGTTAAAGGTGAGAATGAATCCGGCGGATTCGGCGTTCGTGATAGCCACAACCTTTTCCCCAGTCTGCATTCCCGATATAGTGTACTCGACTCCAGTCCGATCCTTCTTCATGAAGACAAATGTAGCCGCGCTGGCAATTGACTCCCAATAGACGACTTTTCCACTACCTCCCATGACCACAACCAGTCCAGGTTCCGCGGATGACGCAGACGGCGATACGAGGCATCCTACAGGCAGGGAATCGTTGGGTTTGGACGTTGATGGGAGATTGAAGGAAAAGGTTTCGGGTGATTGTGATGTCGATGTATAGGGCCAGACAAGGGCGTGTGTTTGGGTGAGAGAAAGAGCATAGCCTGTAGAGAAGATGTCGGCAGCTTGGTAGGCTGTGATAATACGGATGAGTACGTTTTTGAGGACCAAAGTTGTGGTATTCAGACTTACCTGACCAATCTGTACGAATCCTGTCAGGTAGAGCTGGGAGCTTGCTGACGCTGTATGCGTTTGTGCTTGTCTAGATAGTCTCGCTGTTAATATGCAGCATCATCGAAACAAAGAAAACATCAAGCCTTACCAAAACAAGACTTCCGTCGCCTTTATTCGCGGCGCGGTCGCCATGCTTTGCCTTCTTCGCGCGAACATTCAATTCCTTGCGCAGCACTGGGCTGGGGCTCTCGGGAGGAGGCTCGATATTTTTGTTCTTGTTTTTGGCGGGTAGAGTTGCGACCTTGGCATCGGTCTTTACCTCGATCATTTCCTGCTGGGCATCGGGGTTGACAAAGGTCTGCTCTGTCAAGGGAACTCTCTGTCTCTTGGCTTTTGGCTGCTGAGCGACATGTTCGGAGCTCAAGGGACGTTGGCGGCGGCGTGAACGAGTTGCCGTCGCAGGGCCACCCTGAGCGACAGATGGAGAAAACATTTTGGGTGGATCGCAAACTGGACACGGAAGAGGTCGATATCGATGGTTGTAACAAAGAAAGAGGTCGCGAAATAAAACGTGTAGTGTTAAAATGGCGATGGAATCAGCCGCGTGGTCATAGAGGCATCTTGCGGCGTCAACGTGACGGATGATCGTGATGGATCGTTGACGTGAACGGAAGAGTGTGAGCGGTGGCCTTTGTGATGATGGATGGATGGATGGAGAGAAAACTGGCGCGGCCGATGTGCTGGTCGAAGCCTGTAGAGAGCAGTGACGAAGCGTGTATCGGGAGCCAATCGAACAACAAAAAAGCTGGCTGGTTAACCTAGCTACGGAGTCTGGCGCGCTATGATTGGCTCAAAACTGGACAGTACTTTCTCGAGGTGTGCTAGAGCTGCTACTATGAGCTGGCATTGCCTTGAAGCCCCTTGAAAGCTTCAGTTGGTCAGTCACGCAGCTACCAATCAGGGCCTTCATGTTCAGCCGCTAGTCTTATGTACCCCACTGGAGATCGCATGCAGAAGGTTTGTTGCAGAGCCTCTGTTTAAGGTACCTTTTGGCTTGTGGTACCTTACCTTAGTCAGAGCTGAGGTTGAGACAGCACCTTGCGCTCAGGTATTTTTGGCCTCTCGATACATTCATTCGCATGTACTCCGTACTCCAACTCGACCTTGGGTGTGCGTGCAAACAACCATCATGAATGAATTGATTCTTTCTGTTCGGGTCACAAACGCATCTAATCAATTTATAAAGGGTTTCTATTTTTTTCCCTTTCTACTACTGATTTCCTTGCGAACATCCTGCTGTCTTACTACACGCGGAGGACCTTGATGTAGTAGACTATGCTGGGATATTGTTGCAAAGGAAGTCATAGAGGCAAAGAAAACTTGAGACCTCAACAGGGGATGCCGAAATAGACTTACAATTTGCTAATTTTATAGTAGTTTAGCTAAGTCTTTCTGCCATTTGGGATCAATGTTCCTGGTTTCTTATATCCCCTAGGTCAGGTACTATAGGTATCAGGCAGGTCACTGGTAGTCTCATAGGTAGGGTTTGCAATTATATCTTTCATCAAGCCAGGCTGTGATTAGGTCTGGTTATGATGAGATGCCTTGATGAAGATTGCAGGCGCAGTAGATACAGCAGGCTTCTTTATGTTATGGATGCATATACTTAGAACCTTTTGAACTGTGTGGGATGTACCGTCCTCCATTCTAACTTTCATATCTCTAGGGTAAGGCACCTAAATTTAAGTCGATGATGCACATGGCTTTTCCGATCTGATAACGACCAAATCGAATAGATGATCGTGAAATTTACCGATCGCCACATGGCATAACGCCCAACGGGTTCATCTTCACTCCAACGTACAGTTTCCATGTAAATTTCTAAGGTTTATATCTCTACCAACCTCTGCATCCACAAGATTAAAGCCTCAATCTCCAGCGAAAGCACGTGGCCAGCACAGATCCTGTCAGACGCCTGCCCTGTGCCGAACCCGCTAGATCCATCTACTTATTAGCTCATCATTCAACGTTCATGGTGACAGGCTGATAACGGCCTGAAAATGAGACGGTTTTCCACAGCGGTAGTCATAACTGATCCACTCGTCAAGTATCAGGCTCATGTTGCCGCTGGCCTTTACACCCCTGACCCGTCTCAGCATAGGCTCGCACGGCACTTACACAAGATATACAACCGAATCAAAGACTACACTCCCCAGGCAGAGTACCGCCAGCGCCTGAATCAAGTAGCCCGCCTTACAGAGGCAAAGCCTAAGGAAGAAGTAAAAGACGATAGTGGAAATATCCTTGCGTTACGGAATCACTCAATATGGCGGAACCCACTGTTCAGGCACCTCCTCTCGACACCCGAAGGAAAAGAGAGTCTTGCTTTGACACGGACACTTACAAACCACGAGTCTGCCATCGAGATAGACTCACCTCGGGGATTATTCTTATCTGGAGAAGTTGGTACTGGGAAGTCAATGCTCCTTGACTTACTCGCTGACGGCCTGCCAACTGAGCGGAAGAGGAGGTGGCACTTCAATACATTTATGCTATACACTATTTCACAACTTGAGCAGCACCGAAAGACAACTTTCAGAGCCGGTGAAGGCGAAACAGACTACTCTATCCTATGGATGGCAAAAAAGCTGGTCGACGAATCCCCAATACTCTTTCTTGACGAATTTCAATTGCCTGATAAAGCAGCCAGCAAGATTCTCAGTCATCTTTTCATCTCATTCTTTCAGCTTGGCGGTGTACTTATTGCATCCTCTAACCGTATGCCGGAGGAGCTTCAAAATGCAATTGGAGTTGATTACACGCCCGCACCGACAAGAGGACTGATTCGCAAGTTCTTCGGCAGTGCAGTTCGGTCCCGAGGGGAGCTATATGGATCTACCAGCGACTTCGCAAACTTCCTTGAAGTTTTAAAGGCTAGATGCGACTTTTGGCAAATGGAAGGAGCTAGAGATTGGCGAAGAAAGGAGGAAACGATCAGTCCGCAAGCTGTGACTGGAGATGCTGTCGAAGGTGAAGCCGGCGATGAAGCCGGCATGCAAGAAGTGCTTACTCAGGACAAGTCTGAGTCTGGAGCCAGGAAGCCAGTCAACTATTATCTATCCAAAGGCGAACAAGACCAATGGCGAGAACGAGTCGAGTCGGCTGTGGGGTGGACGGGGCCTCAACCATTGCCATGGGAGCCATCGATTATAGTGGTATATGGTCGACAGGTACACACCCCTAGACATTACAACGGCTATGTATTATGGGACTTTGAAAGCCTTGTGGAAACATTCGGCCCAGCTGATTACATCACAATGGCCTCTACTTACCATACCTTCATCATTGATAATGTTCCCATTCTCACGCACGCAAAGAAGAATGAAGCTCGGCGTTTCATCACGCTCTTGGATGCTCTATACGAAGCTCGCTGCAAACTGATAATCCGAGCTGAAAACCCACCAGATACTCTCTTCTTCCCAAAGATGAAGACCCCTGCGATTGACAAGGCAAACAGCGCAAACGAGCCAGACGACCTCATATCCGAAACGATTGCCGAAGTCTATCAAGATCAAATATCTCCATTCCGACCGAATGTTGCTTATTATGACACAAAGTCGAGCACCTCCTCATATGATCCTGACCAGGACTCTGATTTTGGATTACAAAAGAAGGCGGTTGATTTTGCAAACACCAGTGCTTTTACTGGAGAGGATGAGCGTTTCGCGTATAAGCGAGCAACCTCTCGTCTATGGGAACTATGCAGTGCACAGTGGCATGCCAGGACAGGAGATTGGTGGCAACCGCTACCTATAGAGGCTCGGCACTGGGAGGGAGGTGAAGTCTCAAAGCGCCTTGAACATAAGATCGGCGCTAAGCGACTGAGCGAGAATGAAGGCATGGGCCAAAGTTTGGAGGTTGAGGAGATGGCTGGGCTATCAAAATGGAGGGTTGAGGATCTCAGGAACTCCGACAAGAGAGCGTAGAGCAATACCACCCTGCTGAATAACAGAGAAGATATGCATACAGTTACTCCAAAACAAACAGACATAACTCATTCCGTGAAAAATCAGTTGCCCATACAAGAGCAATATCTAGGTAGTCTATGACCGGATATACCGTTATGCCAGACTCCAAAACGCCATGCACCTGTATCTTGCTTGGTCTACTCATACACTACCCAATCCAAGCTCAACTTAGAGGTTTGTAACGCCCGGGGTCCAGCCCTCTCCTATCCTCTTCATGTCATCAGCAAACTTGCGACTTGTGATCTTCTTGCCTCCTCTCCCGCCCAGTGGAGCATGCTCGTCCGGGTCATAGAATGGGTTCTGTAACAACTTGACATATGCATGCTGCATGGCGCGAAACACGGGCTTAAGCTCGGCATCGCGTAGGCCTGCAGCAGCGCCCCGACTTGCAGCTACGGGGGCATTGCCATCGACACGCCGACCGCGCATATCGACAAGACAGACCATTCGGACGCCTGTGTTGGTCTCGAAGCCGTAGGCGGCAAGGCGGTCATCGACAGCGTGGAGAAGTCCAAAGTCTCCCGAGAGGCCAACCCCTGAGACTGCGTTGGTCTTTGCGCGCAGATCAAAGACATCGATGGTGGAAGAGAGCAGGAGGGAGAACTGGAGAGGTGTGCGAATCGGAGCGAACGTATTTGTTACTGGATCGAGCGAGGGGAAGATCGAGATATGGAGGGGGTTGTTCTGTGTGTAGCCATGGCGCGTCAGCGAATAATCAGTGAGAATCATAGCAATTTGGTGTTTTATACTAACATTTCGGCCGATAACGCCTAGGCAGGCGATTGAAGGTATTGCGGTGGACATGGTTACCACAGCTTGTTGACGAAGATGAAGGTTGAAAGAGGAAGCTCGGCTTAGTGGGAGCCTCCATGCTCGCTTGGTGCCTGCGGGCAACCTTAACTTGTAATCCCCACCAGTCTCTAGAGTCAACATAATGAACACTCTGCAAGGCAAATGAATATTTAGGTTGTAGTAGATATGAGATTCATCTCTGATCTCAATACTGGAAATGTCTATTCTAGTTATAGTCCTAAGCTTGAAGCATGATGAGGCGGCTGGAGGCTGGAATGTCTCTCTTTAGTTCGATTGTCTGAAACCGGCCATCAACCGAGAAACCATTAATTGTCCCTCCATACGTGGATGTCTATTATTCTTCACAGGATGGGTAACTGAACAAAGTCTTCAAGTACGTATATAGCGCTGCTTAGTATCCATATGTTTATGCTGTCAAAACAATTCAATAATCGTGAAAATTCATAATCGCTTGCTTGATGCAGCATATCCCATTCTATTAACACACACCCCGAATTCATAATAGGTAGTGAATAGTTCCCAGTAAGGAACTATGTGACTACTCACTCGAGGCTTGTTCAGCCGTCTCCCATATCCCGGGCACAAACAAGCTCGTGCTTTTACTCCGAATACTCATCATCTTCCATGAGATTCGCCGTATCTTCAAGCCCTCTCAGAACCTCCTCAACCTCAGATGGATCTGTAATAGCCCATACGCCCCCTCCCTTCACAAGGTCCTTGCCACGCATGCCGACCTCTTTTCCGACAAGATTACGGCCGACCTTTCCAGGTCCGACGCCCACCCATCGTCGTATGCGCGCCTCTTGGTCTAGGTATTTGATGCTATCCCACCAACGAACTGTATCCAGACAGCCGCGGGCCAGCAAATCCTTGAGTTCCTTCTTACAGCAAACTGGCCGCGCAGATACGTTGCTCACGATGGGCAATATGCCTGGGAACGTCACAACGTCCTCCTTTTCGCGACCCTTCACCCTGCTTGGTTCTTCTAGGAGCTGGCGCATTACGGTGACTGCTGGTTGCATGATGGGGCTGTGAAAGGGACTGTCGGCTTTGAGACGGACGGCGCGCGGGTCGTAGCCAAGGAATTGACGGACATGGGCGATAAGCGTCTTTATACGCTCGATATTTCCACTCAGTACAATCTGATTCTTGCTGTTTATGTTGGCTATCAAAACTTGTTCAATCGGTGGCAGGTCGGCCTGGTCTTCAGCTGAGATGTTGACAAACTCTCGAATGGCCTGAATAAGGCTGTCCATGTGTTCCGGGTGAGATATAACTGCCACCATGCCATACTCGCCGCCATACTTTTCAATTGCATGTTTCGTGGCGTCCGACATTGCCTCTGCCCGTTTACGAACGAGGTGTAAACTGTCCTGGAAGGAGATGTAGCCGCCCGCGACGACAGCGGCAAACTCACCCAGTGAGTGTCCCAGCGTCACATCGAAGTGGTCGGTGACTTTGAAGTTGAATTCGCGTTCGAGGATGCGCAGGATGAAGATGGACGTAGCCATGATGGCCGGTTGCGCATTGGGTGTCTCAGTAAGAACCTTTGATGGCCCGTTCTGAATTATGTCGGAGAGCTTGTAACCCATGTATTCGTCGATCTCGTCTCGTAACTGCGATGCCGTCGAAGGGAAAGCCTCGAGCCATGGATTCAGCATGCCAACCCGCTGAACGCCCTGGCCGGGGAAGAATAGGGCTGTCCTGGTGCCGCCGCGATGTGTAGAACGGCATCTTTGTTGTGACAGTTGATGCTTTGGTTGTTGTTGGTGTTGTGAAGCCTGCAATGACGGTCGACTTGGGCTTTGCGGGAAAACGGGAGAGCGAATAGGGTTGGCTATTGTGTAAGTGCGACAGCACCGCATCGTGGACATCGCGAGCTTGTCCATTGCCGTCTGAGCGGCGAGGCAGAAGATAGAGGTCAGGATGGACAAACTGAAGATCTCATGCTGAGGCGAAATGCGCAGGCAAGCGGGACAGAAAAGAGGTCACAGGGAGAGAAAGAGCATCCCTACTTGCAATCAACGAAATACCTAAGAAATCAGTCCCAGGTCCCAGACCAAACCCACGAGACTGATCACCCTTTGGGGGCAGTCTTCTCGGTCTAGGTCTGGGGTTCGGGAGTTTGCGTGACGTCGGGGTAATGTTAGTGGGACAGGGTACGTACTGATTCCTCGGAATTGGGGGAGTTCTTGAATTGTCATGAAAATCATCGGGACGGATTCCCCCTTCGCCCATCCAATCATATCGCGATCGCATTATCCGGGTCCCGGCCCCACACTTAGAGCCGATGCCCCGACCTCTTACGGCTTCGGAGCTCCGTCGCTCCTTGGGAGGCTCTCCGAGGCTTCCTAAATTTCCCTTTATTCACTCCCGCGGCAACGAGCCGTTGCATACATACAGAAAGAAGTACGACAGGACGGGTACATACGTTCTTTTTTGCTTTTGTCATGACCTCTACCTCTTCTCCTATTGGCCCGCAAGTACGACTATCGAGACACCTGGCTCGGCACAGCATCTTTAAGTCTATTGTTCATGTTTGTGTGTTCCCCCGTCTCCTTAATTAACATCGTATTTCCACACCTCCCTTGCTGATTGTCAAGTATTTGACACCCTTGTATGGCTTGACACTATCTCCTAGGCCCTTACTCTTGCGTGTGTCGAGTTGAATACTCTCGACCTTCAGACCACTTGCCAACCATCCCTTGACCGAGAAGCTTACTGAGGCCGATGTGGGCATCAGGATTTTGTTCTGCGCGATCTTCTTGGCGTCCTTGTCGTCGCCTGTGCTCCCCGAGTTCTGCGCCGCCTTGGCAACAGGTACGCTCTGATATGGCCCGTCAAATGTGTAGTCGGTTCCAAATCCAAATCCGTTAGGATCGAATCCCCCATCACCCTCCTCTGTCAGCGGCCCCACCACAGTACCTCTGAGTCCAAAGTAGCTTGTTCCGCCTGAGAGCTCCTTTGCGGGAATGTACCATTCCAAGACTTTCTCTCCTGGATTAAAGCTGGCGTCGCCCTTGCTAGGCCGGATCTCAGATAAGTTCCTGACATCTGCTGGGAGGGGGATCGTCACAGTGAGGTCGTCCATCAAAGGTGCTCCTGGTGATCCAGGATGAGGCCCGCCTAATCGGCCTCCACTGCCGCCTCTTCCCAGTCCCGATGATGCTGGCGAAGGTGCTCCAAGAATCTTGTTGACCTGTAATCGGACTTCGAAATCTGACCCTGTCGCACCTAATCCTGTTTTTACTTCCATATTAATCGGTAACTTGAGGTTGTTGGAGCTGAGACTTCCGCTCTTCCCGCTTGAAAAAGGCAGCAAGTCAACTTCATATCCTGCCAGGATAAATCTTCCATCAGGCGGAATGAAGCTGAGTTCGCCTGGTCTCTCTTTCCACCGGTTGAGCCGCACGCACGGGTGGAACACTGGTAGTTCCATGATGCCCCCGAGGTTGTGTTTGCCTGATGGGCTAGTAATATTAAGCGTAATATCAGGAACACCTGATACCTTTGAGGTGAATGCAATCGTTCCATTGGCAAAGGCAGCGAGAGGTCTTCCTGATGGAGCAAGCGTTACTGATAATGTCTCGACGAGATCTGCGTACATCTCATTGGACGTGTGCCGTACGTTGGCTCGCCTCCATGGTAAAGCGGTTGAGTTCGAGGGCAGTATGGATGGTGTGCTTGAATTCGAGAAATTGGCGCCCAGAGGAGCTTTTCTGGCCACAGGTTAGCTCAAATACCCCCAAAGGCTCAATGGATCACGAACCCTGGAAGATTGATGCTTCCCAGTAGTTTTCCAACCCAGCCTTCTTGCTCCACCACTTCACGTAGGGCATTCGGTTCTGTTGTGCTTATCGTACCAGCGTCACACATCTCCGTTAGGAGCTGTGCAACTATGTCGTAGTTGTTCTCGATCTTGACAGCCAGAAGTGGCGCGCCAAGAAAATCCTCAAACGCATCTATTATACGGTGTAGGAACTCAAAGACTAACAAGGGTTCGATTTCGGTCGACGATGTAGCAAGAAACAAGAGGTTCGCGTGCGTCAGACTGAAGACGAGCGTTGGTGGGCTCGTATTGGGGACGTAGATCAGGTTCGGTCGCGGTAGAGGGTGTTCTAGGTAGAGGGGCAGGAGATGGGTTGCCGACAACGGCCTCCCTGCGTAGGTATGCGATAGAATAGGGTTTCTGCGGGAAAACGTTAGACTAGTAAGGTGCCTGATCGTTCAAACGCTTCTACGAGACATACCGGTTATCATCGTAAATGTGAAGTGCCTCAATAACTCCGTTCATGGTGATGACCTCCCTCGAAGCCAGTGCGTTAGACAAGGTAAGTACAGTAGCTTCGCTTTGCGCCGACGAGAGTCCAAGCAATGACGAAACTCACACTAAGACCCAAGACCCTAGACAAGCATGACTCAGCAAACAGCCCGAAGTTCATCTGCCCATCTGCCCATCTGCCCAATCAAAGTTTGGTATCACGCGGCCTCAACCTTTGTACATAGAAGTTGAGATTAAATCAAGCGTCTGTTTGTACGAAAACACCCAAAATGTCTGACAAAATACCGACAGTTCAGGCTCTTGAGAAGCCAGAGAAGCTTGAAAATATCCTGCGCCGGGACAGAGGAGATGATTGCTTGCCTTGCAAAGTCGTCGGTCAGTTTTTGGAATTTGGCTGTTGCGATTTCTTGCAATTCAGAATAACCTAATATGACGATAGGAAGCGGCGCATTCTTTGGCCTTGGAGCTTACAGCTACTTTTCCGGAATGTCACAGCTTGATAAGCAAAAGGAGCTGATCCTACGGAGCAAGTCGCCATTCGGTATGAGAAGTCGCAAGTTTGGAATCACATCTATTTCGCTAGCTCTGGTGTGGATGGGACTATGGCGAGCTTTCAAATAATCAGGAAATACCCACAATGCGAATCATGCAGCGAACTCATCTCAATTCCAATACGCATCCCCTTGTATGATCTCTCCCGGTGCGGCTCCCTTTGGCCAGCTCTAGCTTTCCAACTATCTTCTATTTCAGAAAACCATGTGTCAGTACTATTATGCAAGTGGTTGGGTGCTTGTTTTGTCACCCAGTCTGCGTTACTGCACGTGTACTATGCATATCCCCATCTTCGTACACCAGTAATTAAAGCATAAGGAGCAAGAAAGGGACAGAATGGGCAGACATGATGATTCAATGGTGTTCAATAAAGTGCAACATCTTACGGTACATACTGCGAAACTCGTAGCTTTGGTCATTTAGTGTCGAGTCACTAAGGCCCTAGAATTAGTTAATAAAACGAAACTCCCAAGAAACCGAATAGAACCCTAGTGACTGTTTACCAAATTACAGTTGTGTTAGGTCGTTGATGGGTTGACGTTGTGTCGCTGGAGCTCCGTATAAGCTGCTGCGCTGTGTCCTAAAACACTAAAATCTCAACTTGAAAGCCCCACATCGAATCTTTAACCATACTCATTCATCAACCCCAAAAAGCGACGACAGAGACCGTGAGGCTCACCAACCAGAAACTACAGAATACATCTTGCTGTATACAAATACAACATACTGAAGGACCTCTTCAAAGCCTTTGTACGGTCATCTGGCCGCAATAGCTAGCTCATATCTTGCTTAGCCATCTCACCATCATCTCACCATGCCTATCACAATCCTCAGCCCTCAGCCTCCCACGCCCCGGAGACCACAGGCTGTTGCAGCTACAAATTCCGACTCTGACTCCGACTCAGAAGGCGGTGCTGGTGTTGCGGCCGACGACATTCTCACTCCAGGCGCTGAGATAACTTCAAATGCCCAATGGATGCGGTAAGCTTTCAGCACGTCAAGCCTCACAATTGTTTATGTCACTAAGTTCTTCTTCAGTGGACACGGCACTTACGTACCGCCTGGGTCATCGTCTATCAAATCTTCTCTTGCTGGTACTCTCACAAAGACAAACAAGCTGCTCTCTGTGCGGCCTCTCCGAGCCCGCTACACTCCGGAGATTGGTGACCTGGTCGTTGGTCGAATCGTCGAAGTCCAGGCAAAGCGGTGGCGTGTCGATGTAGCCGCGTCTCAGCTTGCCATTCTTCAAATCTCAGCCATCAACTTACCCGGTGGTATTCTCCGCAAGCGTACTGAAACTGATGAGCTTCAAATCCGCAGCTTCTTCGCCGAAGGTGATCTTGTTGTCGCTGAAGTCCAGCAGCTGCACCAAGACGGCGCCGCGAGTCTCCACACCCGCAGTTTGAAGTATGGTAAGCTTCGCAACGGTGTCTTCGTCGCTGTCACTGGAACCGGTGGTGGCGGTGGTGTCGTTCGATCCAAGAGACAGGTCTGGACAATGGATGTGGCCAACGCCGGCGGCAAGGTCGATGTCCTTCTTGGGGTAAATGGATACATTTGGATCAGCAAACATATAGAAAGCGACCCGGCCGCTGAGGCAGCGGGCATCAATCGTATGGAGGAGAATATTAGCAGCAAGGTCTACTCGAGTCAGAATGATCCCATGGAAGTGTCGACCATGCGCGAGATTGCGCGAATCCGCAGCGTCATCCTGGCCCTTGTTGAGAACGGACTCAGGGTGGATGAAGATACAGTCACCAGAGGATACAGTGAGGCAGTAGATATGGTTCGCGATACTACTGACGACGACCTGTACCTGGGAGGCAACAAGGGACAGCACCTAGCAGCCGTTTTGACTGGCCGTTAATGCTTATACACCTATTCAAAAATTCTCTGGCCTATTGGCAATCTAATACAAGATACCATAACCAACCTCTCGTTTTACTAGACATGGAGTCTCAGTCGCGCAATATCAAGCTTTTATTTTATTTAGTTCGAACCATCAACATCTTCATCAGATGTATTAGGATGTACTTCAGGGAGTTTAGATGTCGCTTTGATGCTTGACAGAAGCTAAGGTAGAACTATTGATCATTTTACATGTAACCGTACATACGAGGGTATCCTCCGCTCCAATTACCACCGTAACTGCTTTCCTTTTCTCTGCAAACATTGCTAGACCACCGAATCTTGGGGAGCCCTCTTGTTTTTAGCAAGGTCTTCTCAAGTTATGTAACTGGCTAATAAGAGGGTGGCATTATCTAAATGATTATCGTGTGAGCAATTGGCTCAGAACACCTTTCTTTGCTTCCAGTATGGCGGCTGCAACCACAAGGACGGCCCACCTGAGAAGAGCGCCCTTGGACTTCTTTGACCCGAGACCGAGGACCAGCGCAAGGAAGTATGTGATTCCCTTTGATTTGTTACCGTTGCGATCAAAGTTAGGCTTTGCGTCGGCAACAGCCTTCATCCGATTCATAACGGGCCACTGGTATGGCATGTATCGCACGCGAAAGAGGAAGTCAGCCCAGTAAGGGACTTCGGCGATAGTACGCTGATGGCTAAAAGTTCTGATAGAGTAGATGCCATGATAGTTGCCCATTCCAGACTGGCCAACACCTCCCAAGGGAGACTGTGGAATCTGAGAGTGGAAGAAGGCATCATTACATGTGGCGCCGCCAGAGGTAACATTATCAAGAACTGCAACGCGTCAGGTATACTTTCAAAAGGATTGGAGAAGTCAACGTACTCTTATTGTTCTCGGCCTTGCTTCCAAAGGCGTTAAGAGAGAGAGGTGTCGGGTCAACTGTATTAGCAATGTCGATGGCCTGGTCGAGGGAATCAACCGGCATCATTGCGAAAATGGGGCCAAACGCCTCTTGGGTCATCATACTGTCGTTGATGTCGTCAACAAGCACCGCCGTTGGCTCCATGAAGAGAGTAGATTCGTCCATGGAGCCACCGAGGACAATCTTGCCGTTGGTGCCATCAAGCATCTTCTTGAGGCGGTTGAAGTGGCCAGCATTGACGATGCGGCAAAGGTCAGGGCTGTTTTTGGCGCCTTGGGGGAAGAAGGTGCGCATCTGGTTGTTGAGCTCACCCAAGAATTGAGAAAGAACACTTCGCTCGACGAGGATGTAGTTGTGAGACATGCAAACCTGGCCTGCATTGAGAGACTTCTGCCACAGAAGTCGTCTGGCGGCCAGTTTGAGGTTGGCGTTCTTGGTGACAAAGGCCGGGTTCAAACCACCGAGCTCGAGAAGCACTGGAGTCAGGGTTTCGGCGGCCTTCTGGGCAATAATCTTGCCGACTGCCTTGCCACCGGTGAAGCAAATCTTGTCGAACTTTTGCTCGAGCAGAAGTTGAGTCTCGGGCAAAGCACCATTAACATACGTGAAACATTCGGGGTCCAGGGACTCGTCAAAGATCTTCTTGAGCACCATGGCACAGTTGGGAGATGATTCAGAGGCCTTGAGAACAACGCAGTTACCACAAGCGATCGCGCCAATGACAACAGGGAGGTTGAGCTGAAAAGGGAAGTTGAAGGATCCGATGTTGAGGACAACGCCGAGTGGTTCGAAGCGAGTGCGGTGCTTCATGGCACGGAACTGCAAAGGGACATTGGGGACAGGCTCATCGCGTAGCCATTTTTCCATGTTGTTGACCATGTCGATACATTCTTGCTTGCACCAATCAACCTCGGCCAGAACAGCCTCGTACTTGCACTTGCGAAGATCTTTGATGAGAGCATCCTGCATCAGTTCAGTGTTGTCGACGATAGCCCAGTAAAGCTTGCGAATCTGTTTCATGCGGAACTCGATGTCTTTGGTGCGGCCCGATCTGAAGGTCTTCCTCAAGAGATCGACCTTGGCGGCGATCTCATCGAGAGGCGTGTGCTCCAAAGGAGCAATGGTATAGGATGAATTGCTGCCAGCCATGTTGATGAGTGAGCGATGTTGAAATGTGATTGGTTGGCTGGATAGATTAAGTGCTGACGCCACTGCCTGTGCTTTTGGTTGGTGTCGCGCGTAGGTTGGGTTGGGGACGATGTATGTATGAGATCCCCGAGATGTGGCTTGTATGATGCGTAAACGTCAAAAGACAACTCCTTGTCCGAGAAGAGAATGGGGGCGTTTCCAGCTGAAGGAGATTTGGAAATTTGGAGCCTTTGGTGATGGATTGTGCTGATGAGTTTGAGAATGCGATGATAGAGGACTTGTCCTAATTAGTAGTCAGGTTACCTTGCCCAGAAGTCGAGATTGGGTGGGTTCGTGGCTCTAATTAGGGAGGTAGTACTTCTGGGCAGCCTCAATATAACGGTCATAGACTTTAAGCGAGACCGAAGCAGTTGCTGATGCGTCAAAGACTACCTATGTGTGTAGGTAGGTAGATGAGATGTAATAAAGAATATAAAGGAGCCAGGACAATCAATTCCAGGGGATGGGGTCCAATGCAAATGAGGGGCTCGTTGTATTGAACCCCGGATCGCCTCCCTCGGCAGCCCGTCCACATCCACGTGCTGAATCATGCCGAGGCACGGTGTCGTCAAGAGCTTCAAGTCGTAGTGCTACGTAGTAGTAGGTCCTGGGGGAGATGGGATGAACTGGTTCAATGGATGACAATGACCATCAAATGCATTCCCTTATTAGGTTCCAGTCGGTGCCCGCGCGCACTTGGGTGGTCCTGCACGCTCTAAGAGCCACCGGCCCTACATCAGGTACGCCCGCCGCCTGTTTAACTGCTACTAGTACTAGTCGGACGGCCGAATCTCTCATGAATTCAGTAGCTCTTCCAATGGCATCTTAGACCAGTCCTCACTTCCTGGCGTATAATTGATAGAGTCGACTTCAATACTATCATTGGACTTGGTTATCTCTTCTACCACTATTTTCCTCGGTATGCACGGCTCGAATTAAGTTGACACTTAACGTTATCGCTGTTGGGTTACTCTGTACTTTAAGCCCTTCCTTTTAGTAGGTATAGCACATTGCCACCTATAGTTAACGCACATCTCGCATAGTAGGTCTGAAACCGGCATAGGGTGTTTTTTGGGCCTTGCCTATCAATTATATCAGCATTTTCCAAACCGGCATGATCTTCATCCTTCTGTTACCGGTACTCTACTGTCAGAAGCAGCCCAACCCGGGCCCACCTTTTAAGCTGGTGATAACCTCACTTTAAGCTCCTCGTGACAACGGTGATAACTTCACTTATGATCCCGCTCCCATCAACAGGTCTTTCTCGATCCCCTTCCTTTCCAAAACCCTCGCCGCCAGCTCCTCTACCACATCCTTGACACCGTCTCCCCAAAGTGCTGACACAACCCCAAACTTGGCCCCTAGCAACACCGACAGTTCCCCCCCTCTCCTAACCCCCGCTCCCATACGCTCCCCGCGGCCTCCGCGCCATCGGCCTTGCCAGCAACCACGGCCGTGGGTGGCGCCGCTTCTCCCAAGTGCGGAGCCAGCACTTGAAGCCGTATGCGCCGAAGCTCTTCCAGGCTCTCGATGGAGGAGCCGTCGTATAGCAGAATCAGAGCATCCGCTTCCGTTGCTATGCGGCGGGATTCGGGAGCAGACTGAATAAATGTTGATGGGATGCGCTCAAGGTTGATGATGGTCGGAATGCCAGAGATGTTTGTGAGACGCCGGTCCCCGGATGTTTCGGTAATAGGATCGTACAAGTCTGTGAAGACATCTTGGCAATACTGTTATCTTGCTCAGCAAGTGCTCTCTCATACTCATAAGAACGAACATCAACGCTGCGGTATATGTTCGTCTTTTTGCACTGAGTTAACTCACTCTCCGTATGAAGCTCTTCTTCCCAGAGGCCGGAGCTCCGAGAATAATAATGTTGACTAGGTATTCTGTCTGCATCATGTAGTAAGTCACCCTTTATCCTGTATTGTTTTCTCGAGGAAAGCGAGTAATGAACGACGCTTTTTTTCCAATGACAAAAAACGAGGTTATTTAGATGGGAGTCCATCATATGTTTCCTCATAATTGCTTGGCAGTCATGATGCTCTTAGTCAGCAGCCTCAACTTGCATGATGAAATGACATGAGTCTATTGCTTCATAAGGTTGGCTGTGCAGGCATTTTGATCACGAACGTCCTCCTAGACTGGGTGTTCATTCTACATTCGCTCCATGTGCACTCTGGGAGGTTAACTCAAAATCGCCTGCGACGGCTCAATATCCGTGTGCCTTTTGTTAATATCCGCTTATATATACACCTGCAGTTGTACATGCTCCGCCTATTTCAGCGTACTTATAATACATATCATCCCACGTTAAACATTTGAGGGTTTGTCTATCTGTTTCTCATCTCCTCGCACGGCTACCGCCTGCACTCTTACTGGGCGTTGCAGGCACAAGCTCCGCAATCTTAGCCTTCTTCTGGTCCTCGGCGGCCCTCTTGATCAGGTACTCGTCGATGGCCTGTGTCCCATCGATCAACCGACCACTCTCGGCGATCTTAGCATCCTCTATCGCTAAGCGTTGGCGGTGGGCATCAAGCTGTTCACGGCGCTCAGGAGACATGCGCCACTCCTTAGGGAATCGCGGCTTGGGCTGAATCTTATGATGTCGGGTATCAAGAGGGATATCCTCAAATGTGTCCTTGGGGTCTTTGGCCGCAGCAATGAGGTCGTCAACTAGATTGGAGAGGTAGCGCTTGTTCTGTGCTTGGTGCTCAAAGCTATCGCTGCTCATTTTGACGATTTCTGTCTCAGGGTTGTAGCGAGGGCCAGCAAGCTTCTTCAGCTTCTCGGTTTGAACCGGTGTGAGCTTCAGGTCATCGGGGGCGAACTGCACCACCACCTTTTTCTCCGCAGGGTGGAATTCGCCCATATAAGAAGTGTACCGCCATCGCAGAACCTGGTTGTCGCTAGGAGGGACGAAGGGTTTGGCATACTCTGCTATAGTATCAGTATAGGCATGTTTTGTCAATTTCGGCCACACTCACTTGAAAGAAGAGGCAATTCCCATACTGCCAGTCGTGCGTACTGTCGCATATCTCGAATTTCGTCAAGCTTGCCATGAGCCATAGATGTTATGTCGTCCTCGTCGAATTCCTCAAGTTCTTCGGTGTTGGTTTCGGGGTCCTCCTCGTCGAACCAGAATGACTGTTTATTGGGCCTTTCGCCCTTGTCATCTCTTGTGATATCTTCCAGCACGGACCTATCCTCCGACGCCCAGCCAGGGTGCCATTCCAGCTCATTTTGCAAGTAGTGGTCAATGGAATTATAGCCATTCTCCTTGGCCAGCTGATCCAATTGTTTCAGCCCTTCCGGTGTAGAGGCCTCAGCCAACGCGGCCTCCAGCTTCTTCAGCTCTATAGGACCGAAATCATCCTCCTCGGCGTCGTCTTGGCGTTGATCTTCCTCGCGCGCCCATCGTATCGTTGAGGTGGTAAATGCCCGTTGAGCATGCGGCTTCGGGCGGATAAGCTGCTGAGGCCGGACAATGTGTTGTATTCGAGGGGCCCGACGGCAAGCCGCGGCGCATAGCCTTGCGGCTATTGATACTGAAGCCATTGCAATTCGTCCAAGAAGGCAATGCCAGCGTCGAATTGTCGTCCGTCTCAAAAGGTGGGTTGGCGGGCTTTCAAAAATTCGGCTGCACCACCAAGCTCAACTGGAGTTGGCCAAGTTCCGATGATTAGCCGCCAAAGCTTCTTCCTCTTACATGAACCGGCTTGCCTACCTACCCTATTGCGGAAGCATGGTATAGTTTCAAAGCTTAGAATCAACAACTTATCTGACTTTCTTTCACCTCTACTGATTTTCTCACGGATATGGAGAGGCCTCGTCTTGACCGCGTGTGTCTTGTCACGGTCGGTGCGACCACGGGGTTTGGAAAACTCGTTGAATCGGTACTTCAGCCAAGTTTCTGGCGCTATATGCATTCACAGAGTTTCACTCAACTGCGCGTACAATGCGGCCCTGATCTTGCCTGGGCGAGGAAACAACTTGCAGATCGCAAAGATGACATTCCATCGGCCCTATGTATCGACCTATTTGCATCCAGAAAAAATCTCATGAAGGAGGAAATGTCTCTATGCAAGGACGCTGATGGCAAGAGACAACTTGGCCTTGTGATATCCCACGCTGGTAAGTCACCCGAGTATCTCGTGACTTGAACTTACACACCCAAGGTACGGGAACAATCCTGGATGCGTGGAAGATGGGGTTGCCTCTTATCGTTGTACCAAATATACAGCTTTTGAATGATCACCAGACTGAGATGGCCAAACATCTCTCCAAGGAGGGGTATGCAATCATGAGTTCTGGAAGGTATGTAAACCCGGACCTTCAACTGAGCCTTCTTCTCATATTGGACAGTGCCGAGGATCTTGAAGAAGCTATCCATAAGGTGGGACTTCTCTGGGAGGAGAACAAGACTCGTTGGCCTCCACACGTTATTCCCTCCCAACAACCCAAGAGGCTTCGCTTGTGGGACCTCGCCCCTGAAGACGTCGCCAAAGAACAGAACGCCACGATGGTGCATGATTAGGGTTTTGACATCCTCAAGCGTGCCGTGGGCCTCTGATCGGACAACAGATCACTTGGCAATGGGAGGAGATGTATGTACAAAACGATTTGGGAGGAAGGCATATGTTTGGTGTTTAGGCGTATCTATTCTCGCACAACTTGTCAAAAGGTGCATCTATCTAATGTAAACTCTGTTTCCCGTGCCACCCGGGTGGGGAAATACTCGCCAGGTGTAGAATATATCTTGTTCAAGGCAAATTCTGAACCTTCCAGATCTTCACGTTGGCATCCCCTCCAGCACTAGCAACTCTGCCACCTTCGACCCAGGCAACACCATTGACGCCGTCCTTGTGAGCGTTAGCAGCCTTGATTCGCTTACCCTGGTTCTTCTTTTCAAGACACCAGATAAAGACGTTTGTATCAAGACTACCACTAGCAGCGTAGGCGCCCGTGTCGTCCCAGGCAATAGCTGTTACTCGAGCAGTGTGAGCAGACCAGCGATCTGCGACCAGTTCCCAGCTCCCAGCGCTGTAAACATAGATCTTTCCGACACTGTTTCCAGCGGCTAGATGCGAGCCATCATTGGAAAAAGCAAGTGCAGAGATAGTGCCAGTTGGGTTACTCAGCGACTTGACTTCTTCGAGCTTACCATTTGAACTGGCGTTGTAAATGCGGACGCAGTTTTCGTTGGCTCCAATGGCAACAAACGATCCGGATGCCGCAATAGCACCAGGGGTAAAGTCAAAAGACTGCTCGCTGACCAGCTTTTCGCCAGAGTACACCGAGACACCAGAGTAAGTCGCGACAAAGACAAGTCCGTTCGCCGCACTTACACCTTTAGGTTGTGCTTGTAGCTTGATGGAAGTGCCCAAGAAGGTCTTGGCCGATTCGTCGACAATTCTGAGAGTATCGTCCCAACCAGCACTGAGTACCTTGCCATCGGCAGTGGCAAACTGAGCGACCTGGTTTGTATGTGCTTGCCCATCGACAACCGTAGCAATCCCTGAATTAACGTCCCAGTGGCATACGCGGCCGTCAAAGCTGCCAGACCAGAGGTCAGCACCCTTGCCGTCAGATCCAGTTGACAAAGCGGTTATGCTCTTTCCGTGACCATATACAACGCGGACAGGTTCCGGCTTGCCCTCAGTCAAGTACGCGAGGTTGCCTGCAAGGCTGAGACTAATAATGAGGCCGTCAATACGGCCAGGAACAAACACAATACCAACTTGCTGGTCACCCACGCTAACGTCCTCTCCAAACTTCCAGGTTTGGATGACGCTGCCTGCATCGACATCCCAAAGCTTTACAGTTTGATCAGCACTAGCGGTGACGAACTTCCTGCCATCTGGCGACCATGATACGGCAAATATACTTCCCGAGTGCTCACCCTGCCCAATCTCTCTGGTGGGCTCACCCGTCTTCCCATCGTAGAGCTGTATCCTCTTGTCGGCACCAACTGTAACCAAAGAGCTTCCATCAGGGGAATAGGCAGCGCCCAGAACAAAACCGGTATGTTGAGCGCTCTTGTTGTTGAACTTGTATGGGGCTCCATGATAGAAGACCATGTTGCCATCGTCGCCAACCGTAGCCGCACGGAACGGGCGCTGAGGTTTCATTGCGACTGCATTGACGGACTTGGAGTGACCGATGATCTCACCAACTGAGTTACCACTATCGGCTGTAATGCAGCGACCGAATTGCTCGCGACCATCGCCAACAGCAATAACGCGTTGCGACTCGCCGTCCCAGGCAATATCGTTCAGACGACCAGAGATGATTCCGTACTCGCCCCTGGTACTCTCGATAGACTCGGGCTCCCACACCTTCAGCATTCCGCTTGAGTCGCCACTGGCGACCTTGAAGCCATTAGGAGCAAATCGAGCGACGGTTGTAGGGGCGGTGTGGCCGGTGTATTCCTTTGCGTCTGAAGGGTTGTCGATGGAGCGAACAAATATGGATTTTCCGCACTACATGGGTCAGAGACATCATCTACAGAATGTAGTCTTCTGGCAGAGGGAAGATCATACAGGATAAGCTATCCGTTGACCCTTGAAGTCGGCCGAGATCTGAGTTGGCTGACCACGGTTTGTAACTGGGACTGCGGCAAGGATGCGGTCGAGAGTGATGGATGGAGAGGCCATGACGGAGGCAGCGGCGGTTATGAAGTATAATTGTGCTTCTGGAAGGAAGAGAGAATAGGGATGCGAGACAGATGAGAAGATGCACCCGTACAAAGCCTTGAAAGTAAAAATGCCGTCAGTTTCTAATGCGAAGTTGTTGTAAACGTGGGGGAAACGTTTCTTGTTTGGAGGGGCACTTCTACGTACATCAACAAGCTAGTGTGGGGCGCCTTACCTAGGTAGGTGTTCAGACTGTGAATGGTCTCCGTAGTAGTAGTGAATAGACTATTTACTCGAAAAACGGTCTTATTATTGTGACATCAAACTTCTGAATATACATGTAGACGTATGGCCACTACTTAAGCAGGCATTCTTTTCATTACCATGCACCTCTATATCACTAGTTTGGAATTCCCAGTTAACCTCCTTCATGACATACAATGAACCAAAAAGTGAATATTTATCGAGCTGCTCAACATGGGGCCATGACAATAGAAGCGGTCTCCCCTCTGCTCCAAACCTCTAGGCGTCGAGTACCAACATCATGTCTATTCAAATTACTTGACTTTGTAGCAATATCCAATGGCCCGGACGTCAAATGCTGTCACAAGTGCCATCACCTCACAAGTGCAAGCTATAATATGGAAGCTCAGGGCTACAGTACCCCAGTGTTCTAGCCAGTGAGAGCATGTACTTTATTTGGATACGATGCTGGCTGCTTTATGTTTATGCTTCTGTGACGCATCACGTTCTTACGGAGTAATATGGGTGGCATGTTCTGGGCCCCCATCTTTATCCCCAGTATGATACTTGTGCAGGTTGCACTAAAGCAATACGAGGCGAGTGAGGCATCCATATGCACGACGCCTGTCATCGAAGGCTGCGTCTGTTTATATCGTGGCATCACCACTGACTTCTAGTCTGCATTGCTCGATTGAGCACCGCTCTATGCCAAACAAATAGCCCTCCAACTTAACGCTCAAGGAACCTGAGCAGTAATAAGTCCACAAAGGCTGCTTATGGCGCGTCAAGATACACACCGTTGTGTCTGACTGGGCAACCGAACTCACACCACGAGAAGGACATGCGATGTTGCAGTTGTGCAGACAAAAATAGCCAACTAATCCATCGATTCCACTCACTCATGAACTGCATAACACAGCATAACGCCGCAAAACATCGCACTGATTCAGCCTCCTTGCCCCCCTGAAAGCACGCTAGTCATCTCCCCATCTCCATGCAGGGACATCTCCCGGAGCAAGAGCTAGGATAACAGCAGCTTCGAAGTCTCCCGTTGGAGGAAAACAGACCGAACGACACAGGCGTAGTAGACAGGCACAAGGGTAACATTATTCGACGGTGGCCACAATTACTGGTACATATGTTTGAATCCCCCACTCTGGCTGTCGTTACTCCCAGCCAAGGCAGGTCAGCAACCCTGCCGAAATCGTAGAAATCAATGGATCTGTACTGAATCGTGTGAATACTGTTGACCGCCACGACTTCAAAGACATTTATCAGGTGTGACTGAGCATCGGTTGGGATATGTCGGTGAAATGAGCATCGGTATGAAGTAACAACAGATAAATAAGGTACCTTAGTAGGTAGAAACAGAACTTTGTCCAAGCTCAAGCCACTAATAATACAAAAGACACGGAACGGCAACATGCAATCAGCCATTTATCCATCCCCCTCAACACTCTATCTCCAACCCAAATTCTTGAGCAAAACCCGAGCAGCCCTTGTCAGCTACGATAACCCATGCCATGTACGGGGTACAGTTCATACTTGTTATGGACGCGCATTGGTCTCCCCTGGGGGTGGGACGGCAGAGCATCCTTACCCATGCCCATGCCCATGCCCATACAGCACGATGCTAAACAAGACCCTGTTGCTAATATCCCCCGTACTCGCCTGTGTGATTAAAAACGCCTCGGACTCCTCAGTTATATATGTGCCCTAGGACTCCCTGTGCCAGGACCCGTCTTTTCTCCTTATCCTCCTCTACATTCTCCAGTTCTTCCTACTCCATCCTCGAACGTCGACCCTCACGTAATTGCCATCATGAAGTTCCTCTGGTCCCTCGCCCTCTTCGCTGCTGCGGCTTCCGCCCAGTCCTCTACGGACTCTGGCGCTGCTCCCTCTGCCTCTAGCGAGTGTGAGGCTGAGTACATCGTCAAGAGATGTCTCGAGACCGAGAACGCAAAGGTCGAGGGCTGCAAGGCCAACGATTGGGACTGTCTCTGTGCTGCATATGAGGCTGTTGCTACGTAAGTGGAGCATGCCTGTACATTTTGAGCTGAACTTGTCGTCTAACATATACTTCCAGCTGCTTCAACAACTGCCCCGACGACCTTCGCGCCAGCTCCGCCCAGAGCCAGGTTCAGGTCAACTGCCAGCAGGCCTCTCTCTATGGCACTGCGACCAAGGCCACCAAGACCAGCTCTTCCACAGCCACAGCTGACGCATCAGATGCTACCGCCACTGGTTCCGATGCCCCTGATGCGACCAGCTCTGCTACTGAGTCTGCCGCCAGCGCCGAGAACACCAACAATGCTGCCGACAAGGCACGCAACACTGCTGGTGTTCTTCTTGCCGTCGCCGGTGTAGTCGCCGCTATTCTGTAATTGCATGTTGGACATGGTTTATGAGTAACATGGAGGAGTTTGATTTGGTCTGAGCTTACGGCCGAAAAGCGTGCCTTCAATGATCTATCTAAGTAATAATCTAATTCATTAATACATACTCGGCTAGGTAAATTATCTTAGCCGGTTGATGAGCTGAATTTCACGTACGAATACTCAATGTGTTTTGCTGAAAATACTGTAATTCCAAGATCTGCACTACTATTACGCTTTGCCTCTAACCTTAATTAGAGACAAACATTCGTTGCTTAATCCGATTGGTCGCCATCGAGCATTCGCAGGGATATCCTCAGCATGCCCATACCTACCTTGTGTAAGAAAGATAGTAGTCAGGGGTCCTCCGTAGAGATAACCGTTTCTTGGCCGAACGACCGGGTCAAGTTGTGAGTCTTTGTAGTCGTGGGGAAGAATTGCTACGCTTTGGCCTTATTCATCGTGCATTCATTCACACTGTCAGCTTGTTCCCATGATAAACCATGCTACAAACAGTAAACTGTTTGGAACTAAAATCTTGATATAGCTATTCCGATCGTACATATCCCTTCTTGTCTAGGGATATTCGCTCAACATACTAACAACGAAAACAAAACAGAGGTGCAACAACCAAACTGCATTCCAACAAGAAGTCCCGTTCCGTAGCGCCTCAGTGAATATACGTAATTCTCTAATTCAAACAAGATCGTATGTTTCCCGTACTGTAATCCCACAAAGCGCCCCCAATAGCCTCAATTTTCGTTTGTGACAGACTGAAACCAAGCAGTTGTCGTTTCTCAATCGTGACCTGTTCCCAGTGGTTGTTCGTAAGATGACTAAAAAAAATATATGGTTGAAAATCGGTGGTTCAAGAAGAAAGGCGAATCCAATGGTTTGTGACTGTACAGCGTTGGCAATGATGAATCCGAAGATCGGTACACAACGTGTAGATGCTATGTTTCAATAGTTCAGAGTTTACGCGACCTTCGTTCCCTGGCATTACTCTTGACTGGCGTCATCAGAGTAACATGCTTGGGGTCGTCCTTACGAAGCCTTACGGCGCCTGATGCGCCGCTGGATCCCCGACGCAGTGAGCGCGAATCCTGGTCGTCATCCAACGTGATCTCTTCTACATCCGACACTGACTCGGTTTCAAGATGATCACTTGTGCCAGAAACAGAGGAGCCATCATCCGTATCATCGTACTCTCCATCATCACTAACAAGGGAAGGGGCATTGTTGCTGACCATGGTATTGGGGCTCATGTCAACATCTTCCATGTCCAAATCTTCGTCTGAAAGCACAGGATTCGCATTACGCGATCCGCAGTTTGCAGACGTCTTGAAAGCGATTGGGGGAGCACGGCCTTTGCTACTGGCTGAATGAACCGATGCGGCCATGACAGTTGGAGAATGAGTAGCCTTTGCGGGCACGCGCATAACGACTGGTTTCCGCACAGCAGACGGATCTCCCAGTTCTATTTCGTCAAGTGACGTCTCAGCAGGTTCCGATTCCTCACCGGAGGTCATATCGTCCAGTGCGATCTTTGTCTTCGCATCTGCAACCAGTTCACGCAGATTGCCGTCGAACTTCCGACTTTGCAGGAGATGTGAGAGAAAGGGCACATCCGAAGCTCCGGCGACAGAGACAGTCATTTTCACTTCACGACCACGGGGTTTGCCACGAAGCGAAGGGATACGAGTGACGCCAGGCAGCTTGCCTTGGTGATAAAGCTTAAGCGAATCGGCAATTCTTGATCTGAGAGCAATGTATGCCTGCTGTTCCGTCATACCTGGTTGGGCAAAAGGATGCACAGAAGTGGGAGTCAGAGTTGGGACGGTCGGTGTAGGCGCCTTTTCCTCTCCAACAGCCCCCCCTTCTGTTACTTCGATTGGATGACCGCTCTGTACGGCTGCTTCCTCGTGGCTCTTGAAGTCCCTCTTGTGAGCAATGCGGCAGTGGTTGATAAATCCCTGAGTACTTGAAAAGTTCTCCCGGTTGCAATCAAGACACACCAGCTTTACCGTCTTCCCGTCGGCGCGCTTCAAGATACATGGGCCGGCCTTGTCTTTTGGTTGAGGATAGCCACTTGACAAAGACTGTAACTTCTGGCTCCCAGCTCCACGACCTGAACGGGCCTTGAGCGAAGTTCCAGATTCGGTAAAGCTATTTCTTGTCGTCCGCCCTTCAGCAAACGAAGCTCTCGCGCGTGAGGCTTCTGGAGTAAAATGCCACTCGGGCTGTATGCCATCAAATGAAGGATCAGGAATAAGCCACTTGGCATAGTGTCTGGCATATGGACCATCAACGACACCAAATGGGGGTGCCCACCTTGGCACAGCTTCCCCCGAACGTGTCTGAACAGCAGGTCCCTTTCCGGCACTGACATTCAGCATCTGTTCAGGAGTTGGGCAATTCACGGGGTATGGGATAAGGTGACAACGTCTGAGCTGCTCCAAAGCAACCTGGCATTTCGCGAGTTCCTGGTTAATGAGCCGAAGTTCATCATGCTTTAGCAAAATTTCAAGACCAAACTGGTGGCGAATCTCATCCCGGGCATCATCCAAACTAGATGCCGTAGGACTTTCTTGTGGTTTTGGACCGGATGCTGAGAAACTGTCGCCTATTACATCTAGGTCTATCTTGGCGCGCTTTATAGGCACGTTCATATCGGACATTTCATCAGCGACATATACGCTTGGCCGTCTCCGTTTGGGAGGCTGCGCCTCGGGCAACGCTGATATCTCCGTTTTCGGTAACAGAGGTGACTGAAATGGCTTCGGTAGGTCTGCGATGGGTGGTGTTGCCGACAGCGTCTTGTCGCTTCCCCGTGATTCAGATGTCCAGAATCGAAACATGAGGATACCTCGACAAGAAGTCAAGGAGAAGACCAAAAAGTCACGACGGAAGGGCCGTAGCGAGCTTTTGTATCAATGTGATAGGCAGCAGCAGTGTGTGGATTTGAAGGCGGGTGAAAATTATGGGAATGGGTGCCAAATTTGTGGCGCAGGTGAGGCTGACGTAATTGGAAAGTAGGCTTGCGGATCGGACAATCGGAGTCGGGCGCAAAGGGGTTTGATGATGTGGCCCTCAGAACAGGCCAGAACCAAAGAGGAGTTTGGGTCAACCAGCGACAGTAACGACAAGTACTCAAGAGTGACAATGTGCCGGAAGAGAGGGAAGAAAGAAGTGATCGAGCGCTAGCGAAAGCCTCGACTCTGTGGCCTCTGAGAGACAGCAAACAAAGAAGTGTTTTCTTTGAGAGGGAGAGTGTGTTGTGAATGAAGAGGGAGGAGACGAGACGAGATGGGAGAGCGTGTAAGAGGGAAGATTAGGTAGGTTGTGGTAGTGAAGCAGCAGCAGCAAAGAGAAAGGTGGGAAAACGGGGGTGCAAGCGCAAATGAAGGTGCGAAGAGGAAAATCGATAACACATGGGAGGGAAGGTGCGTCGAGGGTGGAAATGAAAGTACAGAAGTACAAGTAAGTGTTGGTGCAAGCCCGTGGAATTGAAGCTTTCTGTTGCGGGAGTCTGACACGACTCGAGGGAAATGGGGATAAAGTCAAACTGGAAGAGGGAGAAAGTGGGTGGTGCAGTCACTGCAGCGTGCGTGATGGGAGCACCTCAACCTCAGAGTTCAGTCCTTCACAGTCAGTCAGTACCCGAGAGTGACGCTTGGGTCTCGGTCTCTTGTTTTGGTGCTGCTTGTGTACTGGGTTTCCTCCCTGATTGAATGGGCGATCGGCCAGAGACTTGATTTGATTGAACGGCCGATTGAGTGCCCACAAAAAGCAGACCTGAGGCGAAGCCGTCGAGTAGGCTAAAACAAGCCTAGGAGTCAAGGGAGTCAAGTGTTGGCAGGCTTTTGGTGGGTACCTAGGGGCGAAATTGGGGTTTTCTGTGTCCCTTTGGGGAGTGGACCATCAGCCAGCCAAGCATGGAAGGAGCCAGGGGATTGTGATTGCGGTGCGACGACGCCCAGAAACTCAGAACCACCATCCACTAATAGATACGATGCAAGCTGGAACCCTGTCAGCATTAACTATCAGAAACATCGAATCCTGAACTCTGACTTATCTAGTACATACATACATGCCTTGCGATCCCTACCAAGACTGGCAGATAGGCTATTGTAAAGCAATCCAAGAAACATATGGTTTTGTGGTGGTCAAGTCGGTTGTTTGTTGCCTGAGATGAGTTTCGCCGTTTGTCTCCTGCTATAACCCCAGTCACTTCCTGGCTTGTTAGCGGTGATAACAAACGAGTGCCCAATTAACTCAGGACTGGACAGGAAGAGATCCGTCAGATCCAGTCGATAGCCTAGTCCGAGCTAGTGCAGACTGCTGCAGATGTAGAGACACTGCTTCAACGTATGCAGTTTCGAATACTACCAGTATGCGCTCCTCAAGTAGTAACGACAAACAGCCCGGAACAGCCTGGCGCTGCCTGAGAATGTCCTTTACGACACCTTTTCAGGTACAAGACCCCACTGTAGATACTTCTAATCAGAGGATTTGGCTGCAACCCTAATAACTCGAAGTGCGATGGCAAAGCATGTTCCAAACCCAAATCCATCGTATCTCGCGCTTGGCAGCTACACTACGGAGTACTAGGCACCTAGCTACTAGGTAGGCATGTACCTCTCTTGATCAGATTTGACAGGACTGTCTTGCTCATTAGTTCTCTTGGAGCCTTGGAGTCCTCCTTCGCGTGTCTGTATCACCCGTCTCTTATTCCCATCACATGCTACTGGTTTTACATCTGGGCAATCAGTCCTACACTTGACTTCGGGACGAGTCTTGGACGTCTGACAATGCAATCATCAATGAGACACATTTGGTTAGAACGGAGCAGGATGGTGTGTACCTAGGTTATGGGGCTATCTTTCTGTAAGTTGCTGCAGCCACTTCCAACCAGCTCGCTTATATTCCACTTGGCTTGGAAGCCAAGCTGTAATTGTTTAGCTGTGCTAGTGTCCTGTGTCTGTACCTTAACATGGATGAGTGTCTTTTTCTAAGAAGCCTCACTCTGGTTGGTCATTGTGTGCCAATCTGGTGCAAGCTCCTTGATATCTTCAGTTGAGAGCATCAACAACAATGCAATCCCGGGCTGTATCCAGTTACTGTCATCCGGCGAGCGCTGTGTGAGAACTTCGTCTGTGCCATGCAGAGGCTGCAGATTGAAAGCTAGGTGATGGGGTATTTTGAAGTGCAATGAGGTGATTCTCTCGAGTTCCTGGGGAGCTACTCCGTACCTTCAGCCCCACTAGCGACTACGGTCCAAATCGTCATCCATGACATCTTCAGAAGGGAGTGCTGCCGTAAAGTGCTCATTCATCTGCTCATTTCTGTTACAAGGTGATGGAGGAAATCTGAGATGAATAGCTTTGTGAAAGATATCCAGTAATATTGACAGTGTGCCGCCTGAGGTGCCTAAGAGTTAGACTTAGATAAGTCGAGCGAGCTGTGCTTATGCATTCAAGATCTCAACGCAACTTTGGAGTTGTGGCGCAAGCCTCGCCAGCCAATTTTTACCATGTTTCGCTCCACAATCGATACCTAAGTCCTAAGCCTTAGTCAGCTGTCTCTCAACATAAGGTACAGCCACGTGCTTTTAAGGTTTTGAACATTTCAGGAAATCACCTTGTAAAGGAAAAGAATAAAGAAAAATGGGAATCTCATGATGCCTTACCAATGAATGGAACCCTCTGAAGGTGCTCAATTAGACTGCCTACCTAGGTATTTTGGGTAGTGCAGTCCGGCAGAACGTTCAACGAGAGGTTCATGGAAATTATTATGTGTTAAGCAAGCTAGGTATAAAGTGCCAAGCGTTTGATCCAATGAATAATGTCACTGTAATCCAAAAGTACGGACTTGCATGTGCCCGCCCTGCAAAGCTCAAATCCTGGACCGCAATTGTTTTATCCGCTAGAGACACCACGTTCTCTTCACATCATCATCCACAAAGATGCCCACTGCAACATCCAAACATGCCTCTGGCAAAAGGAAGCCAGATACGAATGCCTCCAAAGACGCCCATTTGACGAAGCGACCTCGAAACAACAATCCTAAGACTCCAACACCAGCTCTGCTAGCTCCCCACGAAGCCATCATCGCTGAGCTCAACTCCAAATATGACATCCTACCTGCTTCAGTTATCTCATCAACGAAAATCAAGAAGCGTATCATGCAGGTCACAGATCACATAATGACTCAAGGCGACCGACCTCGAGTAGCACTGCTGTATGCACGAACCGCCGATGTTTGCAAGCTTATCACAGTGGTGGAAACGTGCAAGCGGATTGTCAGTGAGGAAAGGAAAGCTTATTATCAATACAACCAGCTATTTGACCAGCCAGAAAGGTCTAAAAGCAACGATATTGTTGAAGAGACAATTCTCGAAAAGAACATTCAAGAAGACAATGATTCTGACAACGACGACTTCGAGGTTATGCACAGCCGTTTTGAAGACGCAGTACTGCCTCAGCCCTCACCACGATCTGTGAAATCAATGAGGGTCTTCATTTCGACTATGCCCATACAGGAATTGAAAATAAAGAAGGGTGTTACGGTCCAGTCTAGTACAGCCAAGCAGGCTTGATACAATCCAGATAATTCTGTTCAGGCCGTTTTGTCTTCCATAATTTTTCTAATATACTTGACTGAACTATTCCAGAGATGGTTCATTGTTGAGTAAGTCGTTTAGCAAATCACAAGATACCCAGCGCATGCAAATAGAACATTCTGCTTTTTGTGCCACTACAATCGTGCAATACTGTATAAAGAAAATCTACAATGTCCCGGCTCCAACGCCAACGGCCCAATACACCCTGAGATTCCGTTCCCCGCTGAGCCATTCCCGCCGCTTCCCATATAAGCGGCCCTTGGATGCCGCTGAGTGACTACAATCGCTGTGGTCATGCCCAGTGAGTCTTTAGTTGCCATTGTTCTTGGACTTGTCGGTGATTCTGAGGACAAAGTTGACAATGACGGCCAGTAGAAGAATAATGGCCAGAACGGTGGGACCAAAACGGTCGTCAAAGCCAGCCTGACCCTTCATCCTTATAGACTTGGCTCGCCAATGGTACGTCACCAATGCATATATCATGGTCAACATAGCGACACCAGTGAAGAGGAATGCAGAGATGAAGGCGACCCTATCACCGAAGTTCAGCATGCCGATGGCGAGGGCGCCGAGGATGACGGTGAAGTTGAGCCATGACAGGAAAGTTCGTTCGTTCGCGAAGAAGACCTTGGGCTCGACGCGGGTTGGCAAAGCAATGCGCTTGCCTGGGAGATATGTTAGATAGAGCAAGATAGCCAAATGTGAATTGCAAGATTCAATGGGGTTTTGGGGCGGACGTACCGGGAGTGGTCTGAAGGAGAGGTTGGGAAGACATGTCGGAATTGCTCGAAATCGGCGAGGTTTTATTGTTGACAGCTGTGGTATGGAGTGTTGTGTCCCCGTTGGCGGAGGAGGAGGAGGAGGAGGAGGAATACTGTCAAGTAGATGGTATGAGATGACGCTCAATCGGTAATCCTGGTGCGAGCGATTGGCGAATGACTTCACTTGACCAAAAAAATGTTTGTGATAATTAAAGAAAAGGTCTACAGTCTGTTTATGTACGACATGGACTACAGTGCCGAAACGAGGACGAGACGCTCGCCCCACTTCTCGGTGTGTGTTCCTGTAAGTAGCAAGCTTGGATCCTGCTTCGAAGAGCACGTGGCTCATTGGTTGGCGGGGACATAATAGCAGCACTCGACCGCCCTATCAACTGCTGAAAACTTAGCATTCAGAAGCAGGGACGGATACCTTATTTACAGGTACCGCCGGATCTGTCTTGACGTCCTCAGGGAATCACCGACTTGTACGATGATGAGAGACCACATATTCTTTGCAACTTTGTCATAGATCTCGCAATCTCATAGACCTCACTTGGAATGACGAGTCATTTCAAAAGGCAATGATAATTTTGTTGTTTCTGGCAACCCTTACAGGTACTAATGAGACATGGGATCAGTGCGTAACTTCATATCCAATAAGAAGAAACTGTTTCACGAACGTTTATCATGAGCTATCATGGCTCTAGCTTCACTAAAAAAAAACCAAGCATTGACGTCGCTCGAAACGAAGCGAAGACATGAGGTGCTTATAAACATGTAGACACAAGAGTACGGCACTCCAGTAGTGAAGACCATATTAGGCATATCAAAGTTCATAATAAAATCTTGCATTCTAGATCAACGCCGTTATCTCAGACTGTTTAGCTTTCTAGTAACGTAGTTAGCTACTCGACGATGGATGTTGTCTACGATCGATTGCACTCAACATTGATCACGTGTCTGGCTGGCTTCCTTATCTGTGGGACAGGTATCCGCGATGCAAAGACATTCTGACACAAGCTGAGCTAGAATAATCATGACAGTAATATGGTCCTATCTATGAATAATAAATAACTAGATTTGGGTGCCTTGACCATGAGGATTGCTCGGCGAAGCATGATGTTGAAAAAATAAAATAATAAAAGGCTGTTGTTGCTAAAGGTGCTAGCCATGGTTTGTGCATGAATACATAACCCGGTTCCTCTAATAACGAGGGTTGTTTTTGTTTACCGACCGTTTTCCACCTGTCCCATCCGATCCACGACGCCATCCATCAAACATTAACTCACCTCCTAACCATCCTCTCGACCCCAAAACGACACCAATCCCGACAATGGCCACTCCTGTATGTGCACAATCGCTGGAGGGATCCTATGTCTGTGCAAGAGTTAATCTTTATCTAGCCGATTCCCCCCAACCGCCTCAAGCAGATCGCTACCGACGTACGTTGCCCATCCATCTCTGCTTACCGCCAACAACAAGACGGCCGCTTCTTTCGACGCGTGTACTAATCACAACAATCACAGGCTTGCAACAGCGCGATTGGAAGCGCTGAATTCTACGATCATGACAAGACCGAGCAATGGAACTCAACAATCATTGTGAGTTGAAGACACAACTTTACACAGCCGTGGAAGCTGAAATGCTGACCATGATTGCAGAGCTCTGTTCTGAAAGCCGTCATCTCCGAGTCAACCCCCGATGGCGCTTCTGCTCCCTCGTTCAAGTTCGCATGCAACAGCACCATCGTGCAGCACCTCGTCCCTACGTCCGCCCTGAACAAGCCCCGTGGTGGCACCGGGATCAAGGCTGAAGAGCCTCACATTTCTACGAGCTCCGAAGCGACTGCCACTGACGGAAAGCCCCATGTCGGTCGGCGAGGAATGCACAGTGCCACAGGCGCCTACTGGGACCAGAAGAAGGACGGCATGTGGACCTTCAAGTATGATGGCGGCGAGGGCAAGGGTCTCGATGTAGTTGTTATGCTCATCTGGGTCGCCATTTGAACTCCCAAACGGGCAGTGGACGGTCAGGTGTTTTCGTCTTGTTCTAGCCCCAAGTCTGCTCTCTGCGGACGTGGATGGCACCCTAATTCAGCTATGGCGTTGAGGGACTTGGAAAGCGTGACATTAGGAATACGAAGGGTATGATGAGGCTTCTGGTCAAGCTATCCGCCGACGACTTTAGTATTCATGCAGACCTGGGATGTAAAAATACGCTGGAGTTGGTAATATTCTCCAAAACCAGGGGGATTGGGATCAGCCAAGTTTCTTCTTTTCATGGGACTGTATGCTTTGCCGACCTGAGGTTGGAATTATATAACTAAAAGACCGTGTCTTCACACACATCTCGATGATCAAGGGTCTTTTGTGCTTCTTTTTGTTTGCTCGTCAACAGTTTTCTCAACCGTCGCGGCAAATACTCCTCTGTTGTCCAAGAACGTAGCAAAGCTACAAATTTCAGCTCGATTATGTTTATCATAAGCAATACTCCCGAAACAATTCTTAGATAATTAGAGGTTTGCTACTTGGTGTCCTAGACTATCAAAGGATGATTCCTCAACTCCTGTTCACCAGGACTACACCCCCAGGAAGCATGATGAGCCTCACACGCCAAGGGACAACAGTTCGCTATCGCCTCGTTCCCACTATGTTGCTTTATTTAGCACATTGTCCAGTATTCAAAAAAAAAATGTTCTTCTGTGACTCTGCCAGCGTACAGTTGGCAGACTTTTTGTCAAACATATCTATGTACCATCCAAACGAGCATCAAGTCAGCACGATCTATCAACAGAAACCTGGAAGTATCTTGAGTCTGTTTTATTCTTATCCAACATCTTTTATGGCAACGGTACTTGTTTGTCCAGACGCGGGTGATCACAAGATCACAGCGTAACTCTTCAAGACCACCCGCATAACGAAAGTGTGTAAGCTATGCAGTCACAGTGGAATATAAAGATGCTACACAGCTGATGCTTCAGGGATTAGAAATGGTCTCAAACACAAAGAACACAAACAAGACGGTATGAACTAAACCCTGACGTAGTCATCAGTAGATTTCGGGTCTGACTCGATGCTCAGATCAGAGCATTCGGTCATGGATAGTATTCATACTGCAGTGACGCCAGCATCGCCAATTCTTTCTACTTATTCAGGCACCACGTTGTGATCTCGATGTGGCTTGCAGTCCTGTCTCGCGTTGGGAGTAAACAGCCAGGGTTGGACAAAGAATCCAGCTTGTTCCAGATGTACCATTTCACTAGAGAGAGAGCCTTGGCTCAGGTTTAACACGACGGGCTCAGCAGGCGGTATTGGCCATGTCAACAAATTCCCAACATAATGGCACCTTGTTTGCTGGTATCTGACCTTCTTGAAAGTAGGTCTCAGGCTTGAGCCTAATGTCCTTCCTTTCAAACAAGTGTTAGGCGTCATACAATGCAGTGTGTGATTCTATCTAGTCTCGGTAACTGTACGCCTACAATCGTCGAGTACCCTGATTAGCGCGAAATCCGATAATCAGAATCAGGAGATCTTACGTGTGTGGTCCCCCATGTCAGCTTGCATCAGATAATCTCACCACTGAGCAACATCATGATCCGTGTAGGGGAGACCTCAGATCATAGCATGCACCAATCGAGAACGGACACACTGGCGGCTCTTCGGCATGGTTCGTTCGCGCCATTCCAGTTAATACATGCACAAATGTAACTCAAGTTGGAACACCAACGATCCATACCTGCATCTTTGTGGTACACGAGGAGCGATGCTTGCTGCATAGTAACTACATAGTCGTGTGAGGAGGGAAGCCCCGATTTCGAACTTAGGAGGCTCAATACGTTGCAAACTGGCTGGAGAGCAACCGCAGACAATGTTGACTTTGTATGGCTTCATTTTGCACAGGGGGAAGCCGATATCATACGAATTGTATAGTCGACTGGTATATGAAGATGGCGACAGTACACACCTACCAGTGCATTTGATGTCTACAGCTTCCTGTGCATGTCTTGTGGGGGTCTTGTGCCTTGGTTTCTAACTGCAGTAGATACGAAAGACGGATGAATTCGAGAGAGCCGCAGCACATACGGAGAGGAGAGAAAATAGAGCCAGTGAAGAATGATGCACTGGGCAAAATGGCTCGCAAGAGATTCTGAGGCAGTGAAAGGCATGTACATGTACCACCATGAAGAGGTAAAATGTAGTCGGGGATCGGAGAGCCCGACTATCAAGATGATTGTTTTAGTCGGAGTCTCTAAAAAGGACCATAGGCGTTCATGAGTAGACAGTAGTTTCATCTTCGCCAACCGACAGACTGATATTGTTCTTCCAAGAGTGAAAAATTCCGCTTCTAGACTAGACTCCCGTTTCAACACTCTGTGACTGATTGATCTCTTCGCCAAAAACAAAATGTCAGCATCGAGACCTCGCACGACCCTGACTTAAGATCGGTCCCGGTCCGCTCCCAGCGGGGTTCTCCGGCCCCGTGCCTTTGAGTTGAGGGGACGTGGCTCAATCCCCATAATGACGTTGATACTGGGGTTATTAGCGCTCTCATAAACGCCTTGGGTTTGATGATCAAAAGGCAGACACTCAACAGAGAGTTGGATAAAGTCGATGCCGCTTGTTGGTTGCTACCGCGTTGGACAGTTACAGCGAGTTGCTGCGAGATTAGTTGTCACCCTTTCTTGGTGTCTGTCTGCATCATGTCCAAGGCTATCCGTACCCCTCCAAGAGAAGACAGACTTCTCGTGTGTTCGCGAAGCTTGGAACATCTGGAAAGGGTGCCTGTCAGGCTCAATCTAGGCATGATTTGCCCCCACATGACACACTGCACGACACGACATCACAATCGTCTGGGGAATGGTTTTCACCTCTTCCCGTCATACGATGACAGACAAGATACTCCTATGTATACCACTGAGTACAGTACATCGGGCCGGCACACTGCACAAATCTCGAGTTGTGTCTGTCTTTGTATGCAATTGGAGTTGGAGTTGGTTTTGGTGTTGCGTTTGATAGACCATATGATCAGCAAAGAGGCCCCACGCCCAATTCCTCCATATCCATAAAACATGGGATCCGTGAAATGATTTTTGAGTTGCCACCATCCATACCTTAGGTACGTAACTATCTATGTATGTACCTAGGTAGCTTCTTGAATCAGGGTCTGTCCTGTCCCGGTATCGCGGCCACTGGCGGGTTTCGGCATCACCATGTCATATGGCCCAGTACGACAAAGCTAAAAAGAGGCTGCGAGGTACTTGTAGAAAAGAGAAAAAGCACACACACAGACTTCGGCTGTGCCTCAGACAAACTAGCCAGACCAGAATTAGCTTATCATTGTTTTTTCCTGGAACTCTGTGTCCCTAGGGTGCCATTTAACCCCTGGGCGGACAAGGACAGAACTCGAATTGGTCGATTCTGGTCCCGGGACCCATCACACCACCCCCCGCCCCCCAAAACCAAGCAACGGCATCCACCGACCTTCGGACTCCGACCGGCTCTTGGAGGACATGCCCGGCCTTGTCGTCGCCTAGTCTATCCATGGATCGTCAACGTTTTTATAACCGGCCTGCGTCGCCACTCCTTTCACGCTTGCCTTTGCCTGGCTCTTTAAATACAAGTACTTCAACTTACACCCCTTCAACTGCTCATGAACGTGTTAGTGAGGCTCTCTCTTCACCAATATACTTACAACCGACACCGGTACAACATCGTCAACGCAACATAAGAGACAACTTCCTGGAGTGGATCACTTCCCCTCCTAGTTCACCGCGTCTCCTACCTTCTTAACGATATTACATCACAGCAATTGTGAATATCTTCAAAAAGGACTGCCATCAGCAACGCGGCTCCCGCGTTTTGACCTCTGCCGCATTTAGCATTTTCCCAACGGATATATACAGCAGCATCTTTGCCAACCAACCATGGTTCAGTTATTGGCTGATCCCGCATTCTCGCCCGCTGGAACGCCAACACATGAGGGCACTAATGGGCCTCTTATGAAGCGTCCTGGTCCTGTCAGGGCTGACTCTTCAACACCAATGACCAGGGAGGAACATGCCAAACGAATGCAGGAGCTCAACAAGAAGAGGGGACTGATGAGGGCACCCAGAAGAGGTTGGTCAATGACTGACTATCAAGGCGACCATGTTGCCGGGTCGCACTCGGGCGCCTCTCACATTGAGCGACAAGCACCCATTCCCGAAAATGAGTCGCCTCCTCCATCCACGCCTCACCAGTACTCAACTCCTGAAGTGCCAGCCGAGGATAAGGCAGCCCAGCTGCCTCATCGACCCAAGCTGCCTCCCCCTCGTCGCTCATACTCTGTAATGGATTATGAACCAGTTCCTCAGACACAGCCACAGCCTCCCAAGGATCACACACTGCTAGATCTTCCTTCTGAGCTCCATTACACCATATTCGACCACCTTGATCCCATTGACAGCGTTTGCTTCGGCCTCACAAACTCCAACTTCTATGAAATCCACCGACGGCTTCACGGCACAGTTCCTCTCTCCAGCCGTTACTCTGGACCAAACGACATGGAGTGGGCTTGGCGAGGAGCTGGCCCCCTTGTCCATCGACATGAGCGAAACCCTGAAAAGGAGGATCCTATGGGGCAGATGCGTGTCAAGGGCCAAGTCTACTGCAGAAAGTGTGGCATTTCACGATGTGAGCTGCATCGTCACCTCAAGGACTGGATGGGCGACGGCTATGAGTACTGCTCCATCAAGGAGGTATTTGGCAAGCCCGCAGGAGAGGACGCAAAGCCATACTGCTACATGAAGTCGCCGAAAAACCCGCACCGATGTGGACGCCACGGAGGAAAGCAGGGTACACTATAATGAATCTAGACGACAGTAAACTAAGATAAACGATATGATACAATAACTCACCCCCGTGGGGGTATGACGACATCAAAGCAAAATCCAAGCAAGATAAAACCCCGGATTTGCTTTATTCTTTTTGGGACGCCTACAGGAGCGTTACGGTTAAAGGACTTTTGATTTCAGGGTGTATTCTCTCTTGAGAAGTGGGCATTTTGGATAATGGATAATGGATACTGCGATTTAAGTCAGATCATGGATAGCAAACATCAGGAGGGGTGGCACCAAAAAGGAAATGTGCGGAAAAGAGCTTCCTCATATCATAACATGACGCAATGAAAACATTTCTGATATCATGAGCCGTGCCTTATCGTTACTCCCAGGTTAATGAGCTTTGTGTTGCCTTATTTACACAGATGACACAGATTACACAGATATGTGGAATTACTGTGGAGTAGCAACTGCTAGATATCGATCTACAGTAGTAATTACCCCTGCGGTTGACTTTAGACGTCATGGACCACTATTCGCGGCATACGCGTTTCGTCATTGAAATACGGGAGCTTGCATCTGATAATCAAAATCAGTACAAGAAATACATCGAGAACCTCTCACGTAGGCGAAGGGAGAGAGTGTCATTCAAGCTGTTGCTAGTAATACTTTGTACGCCTGCTATTGTCAGGATCAGGGAGATAGGGAAAGTAGAACTTGTCAATGTCACAAGCAAGGTCATCTTGGCAATGCTTTTATTCTTATACACCTGTCGGCTTGCTTCCAATGATTCTTTCGAGGCCGTTGTGTGCACAAGGAGCTATTGGTATGAATATGTTCCTGCCGTATCTCTTTGTCTAACAGTTGTGAACCTGATACTTGCTCCTCTGGCCTGCTCTACTCTAATCAGACAATTCACGCAACAATGCGCCGACCCAATACCCAAAAGAGTAAAATAAATAAAAAAGATGTTCATATGTATCCAAGACATATATCCCTTTATCACGGTGCAAATTACCCAACTCCTTTAACGCCGATCCCACGAAAGGGATTACAAAACACCACTCATGATCTTGTCCCACTCCGGTTGATAGTAGTAAGAAATGCACGGCGAGTGCTGTCGTTGTTTAGTCCTTCCACTCTGGTGTACAGTCGCCCTTGGCGTCGATCCAATCGTTGATGCCTTGGACAAACCAGCCACTCGTCCACTTCTCTTCCGGCTTTTGCTCTTTGCGAGGCTTGCCCCTCTTGAAACTCCTGGCGATACAGCACACATTGTTGTGGTAACGCCATTGGAAACAGCGGCGGCCAGCGTGCCACTCCTTGTTGCCCTTCTTCTGGCTGTAGCGGGATCTGATCATCTCGTTGCGTCCCTTGTCGTCCTTGAGATTGTAATAATCGTCTTCCGAGATATCAAGGTTTTCGGCCTCGCATACCATAGCACAGTGCTCCTTGGATCGGTGAGCGTGTTGCTCAATCGCATTCTTCTCGTTTTCCTTCTTTTGTCGGCCCTTCTCGTGGTCACTGGCCTTGCCCTGAGCTTCAGGACCGAATCCAATATAGCAGACGTCGTCAGACAAGTTATCCCACTCGTCATGCTCCGCCTCCAGCTGAGGAGCCCAAAACTGGTGATACATTTCTCTGATTTGAATGAAGCCCTAGCATTGATGATTAGCTTTGTTTTCCGCAAACATCAACACATCTCAGGCAAACATACCTTTTTCTGTCGCGTCTTCTCGAAATGCCAGGCGTTGCTGACTTCCTCGGGATTCATGTGATGCATGGACAAGAGGGGTTCACACCAGTGATTGTTGCCAAATGGAAGGGTCATGGGCCTCTCGCCGTTGAACATTGGGTGTGCTTGTTTCACGTTCTTACCGGTCTCCATGACAGCCAGGGACATGAGGTAATCACCACAGCATTCATGAGTAGCCATCATATCGTACTTGTGTGCCAAGTCAGGGATCTCAACCATCTTCCTCATGGTGTCTCCATGGATCACATAACCACTGCCGCCATGGGCGAATGGCTTTCCGTTAAGCATGGCAACACTGCCGACGTACGGTGTCTCTGTGCCATTGACCCTGTTGCGAAGATACCACACAAGATTCGACCAGAAGACGTAGGTGTCGGCTTCAGAAAACACGTACCACTCCTTGTTGGGACGCATCTCCCAGGCTTTCTCTACCATGTGGAGGAACTTGTACTTATCAAGATTCCAGCCTTCCTTCATGTTCTCGGTACAATACTGCTGAGCAATTGGACACTCGGATTGGGCTTTGTAGAGGTCAAATTCCTTGCGACCTTTTTTGACGTCATCCTTCACATCCTTGAGGACGTCGTAGATTTGGTACTTGTCGATTTGTTGGTCCTGTCCGGATTAGTTAGCCGCAACCCTCTATGGAACGGTGGCTTGATGTAATTTCATAGGTGGCGCCAAAAAAGGGACCTCCCTTGCGCCGCCCTTTGTGGGAGAAGAATGCTATGTTTACTCACCAGATCAGAAAAGAGAAGATAGTCGTCCAGACACTGCAGGCTCGTCAAGAGATGGGCCGGGAGCTTGGTAAATGCTTCGGTGGCACCGGTTTTCATAACAAGCATAATACCGTCGGTGTTGGGGAATCCATCACAAACTCTAGTCCAGTTCGATAAAGGACCCGAAGGAACATGCAAGTCTGCCGTTTGAGACGGTATGAACTCGCTCACGATGCTGGTTGTCGCGATATCTTGATAGACTGTGGTCTTTGCCGCACTATCGCCCTCTCCGTTCTTGTGGTCATTGTTGTTTTGCGACTGATCAGACAACTTGATACCATCAGGTTGCTTGTCTCCCTTGCCCTCGGGTTTGTTTTCACCCTGCTCATGCTTGTTCTCACTCTCTTCGGTCTTGGTCTCGCTGTGTGGAGGTTTGTTCTCATCGCCTGATGCTGTCTCATCAGCCTGGAGTTTCTTCTCGCCAGTCTGAGGCTGCGTGTTGTCCTGTGGACGGTGCTCCTTATCTGCCTCACCGGGCTTGTTTCCATCATCTTGCGACTTGGGTTCACTACTTTGTACAGCCTGCGATTCGGTCTCACTACTCTCGGGTTTCATGGTCTCCTTTGGCACCTCGCTGTGGATCTGGTCGGTGTTTTGAGGTGTATCGCTGTCGCCATGATCAATCTCAAGAACCGCTCCGTCATCCTCTGCATCATCTGCCTTCTTATCGTCCTCTGGGTGTTGAGCTCCAGCAGGCTTTTCAGCGCTGCCAGAAGCTTCTTTGTCTTTCTCGCCTGTGTATTGCGGCGAATCCGTATCGTATGGGATCTTTTCGGTAGGCTCCTCGGGTGGCTCCTTGTCGTTCAGTATTTGGTTGGTAGTCGTCTCGTTGAGATTGGCGACAAAGCCTTCTTCGACATCGTATGCGGCACCTTCATGGCTGAGATAATTGGTCAAATGTCCATAAACGCCCGGTGAATCGTCGCTGAGCCGATGGAGGGGTACGACGAGCAGCAAGGTCAGGGCGACGAGTGTTACTATAATCAACCTCCAGCCCCTGGGGGTGCTCCAGGCAGAGCTTAAGTGAAGACCCATTGAGAAGGGGAGAAAACTGGTTATACAAAACAGGAACACATGCAACAAAGGACTCGAGTATGAAAATACAAAATAACACAAGGGAGAGTGGTGCCTAGAGGCTTTAAGATGTAGGTAGGCTCTGAGAAAGAAAGAGAAAGATGATAGACAGGCAAGATGGAGGCTGAGGGCGGGACAGGGTAAAAGAAAGTGACGACAACCCAAGAAATCCGTCTACACACGGAACGGGAATCACGCTGTTTTGTGCAGCTAAGATGGCATGGTTCTTTTCAAGAACCTCGCTCGTCTCGTCCGGCGACGTGTCGATAGATACGATCGACCCCACATCAGCTTATCCTAACTCCTTGGCTTCCGTCGCATACTAGACGGGCGTACGTACGTACGTATGTACAGAGTATCTGGTCTACATACATAGCTATCTGTGCCCTTGGCTGCATGTGAATCATGAGTTATTTCTCCAAGGAAACAAAAACCAGCCAGGGCTCCCTAGTCCACTAGCTACTAACCGCTAGTCAGGCCCAGGCTTGATGAGGCGTCCCGTACAGGCCGGATGGGATTCAAGGGAGGACAAGACGCTAGACATGCATCCACTGTAGAATGAGCTGAAGGCACATGCTGACAGGAGTGGACAGCTCGCGTGCATGCAGTACTGTACTGTACGATTCAGGGGCGCTACATGCGTACTGCTGCCGTGACAGGTAAGGTCACAGCAGCTTTGGAATGGTCCATTTGGCGATCACCCTTCTCAAGGACCAAGCGCCCGCATTCCAGACAGCTTGAGTTTAATAGAATACCGCAATCCATTGCCGGTCAAGCTTCAGAGCTGCGTGCCTGGAACGTTGGGCTTGGAACGCAGCTACACACAAGCTTTCCGCAAGCAGAGTAGCAGACACACTACGGTCTGGCTTGGAATTCAAACTCAGCTTCAACCACGCGGCCAAACGGCATTCTGTGCAGATTGCTCACAGCGCCAGGCGTCGCCCCAATGCCAATAGTCAAGGTTGTGGCTGAAAGTCATGGTTTTTACACGAGGCCCGAAACGGACCCCCTTTTTTCATGACATGCGTGTGGACATTTGATCTGAAAGCAGCCATTGAATATCCGTAGAATAGAGTAATTTGAGATGGGGAAAATGAACCCTGGATCCAGACTTCGATAGTTTCTCATGAATATTGTTTCGTTTACACACGTAGCCGCCGATAGTGTCACTATAGCGCCTCTCTGGTCAACTTTAGAACATGCCAAGCGCTGGCTACCTTAGGTACCTTGGGGGCTACTGAGGTGGGGTCCTTTGTCCTTTTTTTTTTTTTTTTTTTTTTTTTTTTTTTTACCCCTCTCTTTCGCCTCTTTTTTCTCTTTATTTTTTTTATCAACAAAGTGCCACCAAGTTTTTCA
>JAAOAJ010000618.1:0-63074 GCA_013781345.1 Fusarium coicis | reverse complement strand
TAAGGCTTCAATCTCTGTTGACACTTATTCGCACAGCCGGCTGTGCGGGTATGAGTACCCGATAGATAAGGGCTGTGTGCGCCAGATGTCCTTTTACAGGAATTGAGGCCGCCTGGCCTCATGAGCCTGCATAGAGCTAGGATCATTGAGGTAAAACTGCGGTGATGGCATGTCCTCAGCGTGAACCCTCTTTCGCGTGATGGTAGTTCATATACGGAGCCTAAAGCCGAGTACCTTCAATAGAGAAACCGATAAATCGTCGCTTTTAGGCCTAAAGCTTCTGCCACACATGACATTGCTCGCTAATCGTCCAATGGCAATTCTCTATAAATCTATAGTTTGGCTAGCTCCCTTTGTACGGCTTGTCCCGCTTCTAGACTTGGAGTTTCAGCTCTACACTAGAGCGCCATGTCTCAGAGAACAAGCCTAGACTTCGACGCAGGAAGCAATTCAAATCAGTCATGCTGTTTCTATTATATGTTGAACCTCAGATATTTCTGTATGAGCGTTATATCGAATTATTTATGTAATCTAGTTATTAATAAGCCTTAAACCGTATCCCCTACATTACTTGCTTTTATTTCGATGATTCAGGATCATTCTCAGCTTGGACATTTAACTAGGAACTAGCACAAACTTTGTTAAGCGGTTTAATTAGGCAAAGCCGCAATTGAAGAGTGACTTTTGAATGTAGTGAGAAAGGGATTTTCTGGCTTTGCCTCTTTAACGTGAGTGCATTAAGGTTTGCTAAGGAATCTGCTCTTCGGCCATTAGCTGATTGCAGCCTTACGGGGTCTTTCCTAAAAGTGAACCTATCGCGAGATCACAGGCAAGAGGGAAAAGGTTAAAGTACCGATAAGCCGGCCAGCTGATTGGTCTGACCGACTGACTGAGCTTTAGCGAGGTTAGCAGCCACTTAGAAGATCTTTCCGGAGCTGTAGGCGACGGATTAAGTTGCCCTCCGCTTCAGGAGGGCCCCGGCAGGGTCCCTGAAGGGTCGCCAAAGGCAAGCCGGCTGTAGGCTCTCCCGTAGGGTAGTTATAAGATCCCCTCCATGAAGATTGAAGAAAACATCCTCTATCTGAAGAAGATTCCCTCTTTTGGTACTGAATATAGCTTTAAGAAGAGGTATAGAACGTTGAGGCATCGTTAGAAGACCGTGGGGTGAAGCTAGGCGGAGGCATTTACCTCGCCTAGGATGACAGCAGGTCAGCATCAGGGTCTTGTAACAGCACGGGTTTAGGTTCCAGCCTGTGGCTTGGTTCTGGTGTTGGCGTCGAGACTATTAACTTCTCAGCCCGCCTGTTCATGTAATAACTACATATCGTCACATGAGGATGTCGATCAAATTTCCACGAAACTAATTCTCTTACCTGGGCCGACATTCTATCTGAGACTTCGGCTTTGATAAATGCAACATCCTATGTACTTCTGACGAAGTACTTATGGGCTTACCTTTTGTGTCGATATTGACTGTGCTAAGGGCTGTGGATAATATTGTCGTCTATAGAACTGTAGAGGCAGAGGAATGGGATACCAGCTTCTCACGTGAATCTCCTTGGCACCGTTGGCGTAGGGCCCGCGAATGAAAGCGACTTGACAAGCCTGTTGTCACATGTTCTCCAAGGACCACCTCCCATATCTGAGGCAGTCCAGCACCACTTGCCACTCCTCGGCTTTCGACATTGCTTCCAGCAATAGCCCCAAGAGCAACCATAAGGCGCTTTGTAGCAACAAGCTCCTTCTTCAAATAGGCTAGCAGAAGGCGTAGCCGTCGTGTCAGGATCCAAGTCCTCCTCTTCCATTGGGGCCAGAGATGCTCCCTCAAGAGGATCCAACGTTGGGTTACGGCCCAGGGATGGTCGGCGCAGAGGCGTAGCTCAGAGGGTGCTACCCCCTCGGGCAGGTCTCATGGTGCAATATTGAGAATGCCAAGATCGCGACAAATGACTACTGCACCAGCGGCAGGTTATGCGGGTGTTGCTGCGGAGGATGCCAATGTGGCGTAGGCAAGGGTGGCTGATTCGTGATGGAAGTACTTCAGGATGATTTGTATCTGGAAGATGAAAGTTGGTATTGAATTAAGGAGTTGTTTGTAGATCTGGAAACATTGTGGATCCGATGTGATGAGAGAAGCGAGCTTTATGCAGCTGGCTCAACGTCGACAACTTTTGGTGATGATGGCCCAAGGCTTACCGCTGCTTGCGCTCCATTGAAGAAATAAAGGAGTGCATATCACTACAGGGCCCGAGCCAGCTCTTGAAGATAGATCAGGAGGTGGCCTCTGCAGATGCAGATCTTTATTGTCGCAATATTTGGAGTTTACAATAAATCATACGCTGTGAAGTGGTTAAATCACGTCCTATGTGCTATGGGCTATTCCTTTTTAGCCTCCTAGCTTAATGAAATATGCTAGGCGGCCTAAATAGGGTTTCCATACCTCAAAGGACAGAGTGGTTTGTTGCATTACTTCTCTTTTGAAGTGCTTATCTCATGAGGTCCAAAGATCGAGAAGGGATCCAGCTGCGATAAATGGCAAGGGGTAGACTCAGCCAATTTCCCTATTTGGAAATTCGTTTCTCAGTATTCTTCTGTTAGTTGTTGGTACTAGGAACAAGGCCCTGTTAACAGTCATGTGTCAGACATGCCTATACGAGGTGTTCAGACGTGGTCAAAGCGATTAAGGGTCTAGATCGCTCCAATTATCCGGGCCGGTCCAGTAGTGAGTTCGCTTAAAGTACCGAATGAACCCAATAGGCCGGCTATCTATGCCTCATGGGTCCATCAGGCCGTGACCCTTGAGTGGATATAGCCATGTAACCAAGAACCAACAACCAACATCCCATACCAGCAGGAAAGGAGGGCCAGGAAGAGGCACCACTGCTTCCTTGCTCCTACATTATTTGTCTCTTTTTAGGTCTTAGAAAGGTCAAGTGAGCCTGACTGGAGTTTTCCGTCTAGCCTCTTCAACTCGACTTCAAGATGCATATCTCCAAATTGGCTACGATTACTTCTTGCGTATCTTTGAGCAATGCACTTACTGGTAAGGGACACTCCACGCGTCTTAGCTTCTCTGCTAAGTTCCAAAGTTACATACAGCGGATTCTACGATGATGATACCGCCTCTGTCACCGAGCTAGCATGCTGGAAAGGCGGCCGGATCGTCGAAGGTCAAGGCTGGGCAAAGTCGGGCGAAGTAACCTACCAAATAGCTGGTTACGAAGGTGTTGATGGCCCTGACTCCTCGTTGTGTGGCTCCTGCTGGTCACTGAGCTATGGAGATACCAGTCGATCCGTTCTCGTTCTCAACAGTGCCCAAGCTGGATCAGGATTTGAAACATCGCTGACATTCATGAATTCCCTCACCGGGGGCAAGGCTGAGCGACTTGGCCGTGTGAATGTTACTGCGTTCCAAACGGAGCTTTTGGACTGTGGGGTTGCCACTGAGCCTACAGAGGAGGAGCTCAAGATGGTTGTCGAAGGGAATTGGTACTCGAACTGGTTTTACAATAGTTTTACCTAAGTCTCTTCATCTTTTTATGCTATGCAATGAAGAATTTTATATATTTTATGATAACTTATGGTAATTGAGAGTAGTGCATGGTACCATATCGTCACGCGGGCAACGTACGCTCGCCTTCTGAGCGACCAGGAAATGTTCGCCTTCTCGGAGGCTTGACACTCCAAAAAGAGATCAATCTATGTCTCCAGTTTGGCAACGTGTGACTCGATTAAGGCCTTATGCTCTTGTCGACGCGCTAAGATGCCAAATGCTCAAGGCAAATTGCGAAGGAATCTCGCTCGCCTGGTAATTAGTCGCGAGACGATATCCTGGACCCTAACCTCTGCGCAAGAGAGTTCATATAAGTGGCCATGTCCTAGGCTAAAATCCCACAGCTGAGTCACCAGGCGGCGTTTTGCCCAATCCCATTGTTTGTATGCCCTATACGCTCGCCGTTCAACGGCGCGGGGAAACGTGCGCGTAGGGGGGAGATGAGATAACAATGCTAAATAATAGGCATTGCGTACTTCCTGGTACTCGGGCCGAGACAGGCACAGGAGATGACAAAAAATGCTGGATCCATTTTGTGAGCCGAATGCAAAAACGAATACGAGAAATTTATGATGGATTTGATGTTTGTTTGTGATTAATTGATGGGAATTTGATGATGGTACGGTGTCAGCACAAGATCACAAGTAATGGTTACCTTATGTTGGTATCGTCCTCCGTCCACCTCAGTGTCACTCTTAGCAGTCTGTCCATCCCTTAATAATGATAAATAAATGTTAAGACTTGAACAATACATATAGAGCAAGGGGCAATGCATACAGATTGGGATAGCTCGGCTTGACACGTGGTTAGCGAATCAACGCACTGCACTGTAGACTGTACACCATGCATGTTGACACGGACACTTCTGCAGAGCCTTTTTGGTGCTTACGATGGGTAAAGAAGGGCGCTAGCGCAGTGGCTCGATCCATCCAGCTTCGTGATTGGCTATCTTTCCCCTTCACTTGACCCTCCGGAATAATGCGTCCTCACGTTGTCTATGCCGGTCGTGACGATGCTGTGATTATAGAAAGCGTCGGCCATTATGTCACCAGTAAGACAAGCTTTTTTTTCTCGTCGATGGTGGGTCAAGAAACTACTAATTTAGTCTCTAGTCTGAAGCTCTATAGCATCAATATCTTCGCATCCGCAAGTCGGCAAATCATAGGCAATGGCAACAGCTTCACTGGCGTTGCTTTCTCACATCCCAAGGAAGTCCATTTTGCCCGGTATCTTTAGGCGTTGGGTGAGGGGAAAATTTTTATACACCAATAATGTTTTCATATCAACGCCCGATTCTAATACAGACACTTCCAACGTGTGAATACACAACCTCTGCATTAGTAATAGTATAGACATGCAGTTCTTCATCCTCAATATCCGCTGGAACTATACCCATATCAGAAAGCCTGCCCAGAAGCAGTTTGGCGGTCACGAAAAAGAAGGCCGGGTGGAGTCTGGCATCACAGCTGAGGGACTTGTACAAGCCAAACGAGCAAGGGTTGTCCACAGTTGGTGTGGATGGCGGCCGAGGCCCCCTTCTTCCTGATGAATAGAAGTATTGCAAAGACCTCTACAAGGCGCTGAGACCAACTTCAGTAGAGTGTGACCATTTCTTAAGCAAGGGGGCCACTGCCAAGTCACTCATATACATTCATATCCGCAGAGGGTCCGTATTGGAACAGGTCTTGCAATTCGTGAGCAGCGCCGTAGATCCCGGCTCTGCGTCATCAGTGGAAAGAGCCTCGACATGGGCAAACTTGCGAGGGTAGCGAGTGGGATGGGTGTGGCATCATTTCGCGATTTCTTTGGCCCAAACAATCTCAGGGCCTCATGTTCGAGTCAAAGCACATACCTGTCTCTGAGTGGCGAGTCGCAAGGCAAAGATATCACCTATTCCGTAACCAAGCCCGACATAACCATGCCACATAGGAGATTCGGTCCAATGGCAATGATGCCCAACACAGAATAGATCTACTTGTCCTGATGGCCACAGCTGAATCGGTTGAACTTGATGCGGCGGGTGTGAATCTACGTTGCACTACGTATCTTGTCTCTGGTCTGGGCTTCGCCGAGGAGTAGGGTGGAACGATCCGATTCGGCAAAAGGCCTTCCTGCGCTTTGTTAGCAGGAGTGTCGTAAGTCATTAGAACAAATCTCATGGAATGAGGGACTCGGTCTGGGGACCCAAGGATTGGCCCAGCTAGCACTTGCATCGCTTCTGTTGGAGTGGATGGCCTTGAGAAGTGTCATCAGTCTGGGTTCTGCAAGTGGAACCGACAATATGCTGGGAGAGTGTCCGTTTTGAGGCCGAATGGATCGCGCCATGCAACACCAAGTCAGGCGCCCTTCTCATCCAAGGACGGCCAGCTTTCAGCTGTCATCTGAGGTTCATCAGCGACCACGCGAGCCAATCAATCCTCCTATCACCATTTTTTTTGTCATTTCCGGGACCGAACCGTTGGCACCACGATCTATAAGCAGGCAGAGAGGGACTTTTGTAAGGTCTCAAAAAGGCAAGAAGGACAACATTCTCCTACAGGTTAGAGTAAGATATCACCAGAGGCTTGGCTAACTTCTATCTAGGTAGTTATCTCCACAAAGATTAGCATTTCCATTCCATTCAACAGCCACGAGTATGCACGTACTGTCACAGTCTTAAGCGCCACGGTCCTTGGTAGTAAGTTATCACGAGCTGGGGTGAAACATAGTACGTAGCTAACATTGGATGCAACCTGAAGGTTAAAATATATAGCAAACCTTCGGAGACCGCAAATACCTCTCCGATTTGCCCTATGATTGATGTTCTTCGCCTGTAGTCAGTCGTGCAAAAGCAACATGGCTGGCTGATCTGCACATCCTTAGAGCAGGTATTGGTCACACGCCAATGCGCAATCATCGATATCACAATCCGAATTTGGAAGCTTCGAACAATCCCTTCTGGCATCCTACTAATATACATGGAAATCTGTCTTGTAAGATAATAATTTAGCTCAAGTGCTTAGTTACTTGGCTTACTAGTTGACCTCAGAAGGTCTAGGAGAAACGGTTTCCACTCTCTCACAATTGACACATAAAGCGTCATTTGAACTTCTGCCTTCCCTGGGGTCTTATATTTTACAAAACGTTATTATAACTTCTTAGCACTTTTCTTACTCTCATAGGTTATGCTCCTAAGCAATATATCCCTACTGTTGTTTTACATAACACAGCAGGTGGCTGGCTGATACACCTGAACTATTGTTGGTAGGGTGAGTAAGACATACATTTTTTTATATAGAGTTCAGTTAGCTCTTCAGAGTGATAAATGCCGTGATGGCAATAAAACAAGGCTGTATCGCATGTTTGGCTGTGGGGTATGGGCCCAGATCATGAACGCCGACGACATTTGTTCTAAGGGGACTAGCGCGGGTGTGCCTGGCAGAGCTGAATGATGTACATCAGACTATTGATGTAACTTGCATGCTGAACTGCTTTAGTATCTTCCCTTTGTGTGAATGGCTGACAGAACTGGCTTAGTGACTTCTCTTTACAGACGTTATGCATGTCTCAGTTCAATAGACGATTGCTTCGCCACAGCCTAGCAGTGTAGATACTGCAGGTGACAATGTCTGAGACATTGTGGCTGAGACGTTGTGACTTGATTTCGTGGAGGTGCATACATCACTCGGTCTGGAATGCTGGATTCCAATATCACGAAACTATGCGCCCACAACTCCAAATCGGCATAGCCATTTTCGCCATGAGGGTGATGATTCTCTGAAGGCTGGCTGAAGGTAAAGGCTGCAACAAGGAATATGTGATTTGGAACTTCGGAGTCACATATGTGACGGTGTTCAAGAGGCTGGCTGAGCTAAAAGGTCGTGATAAGGAATGTGATGTGCGATCTGGAAGCCCAGAGTCAAAGAAGTGTTACCACAAATGTGACGATCGTTGGAAGGCTGGCCGAACGGAGAGGCCGCAACAAGGGATATGTAATTTGAGTTCAGAGTCCGGGAAGTCTTTGAACAACTCGTCAAGTGGGCTCGGATGCGAACTGAGGTCCTTCGAGGCCATCATTTATTAGAAAGTGTCGCCTTTCAGTACAGATATATAAGAGCCCCTTCCTTGCCAGAAAATAGAACAGCTCATCACAACACTCTCAAACAACTTTCTTCTTCATTCCTTCTCATCCTCACTATCCCAACAACTCTTTTCAAGAGTTACACTCTCTGCAAATCAGCATGTCTTCAACTGCTTCCAAGCCTGGCCGTGCTGCTGTTTGGAAGCTTCTCCCACCGACCAGCAACCACCCTGCTGAATCTACCATCATTCCTGACGATGGGAGTAAGGGCAGCTCGGAATCCATCATTGGAGAAGACCAGCGCGCCCTGGTCGACTACAGTGACCTCCAAGAAGGAGGAAAATACCGCTGTGAGTCATTTCATATTCAGAAGGTGAGTAGAATGGCTAACCACTTTCAGCAATTGTCAAGATCCAGGCTCGCTTTGAAGGCAAAGGAAAGCCAGTCTGGATGATGGGCACTGGCTGGCTCATCCGCCCTGACATTTTGGTCACCGCTGGTCATGTTGTCTACGACTGGGGTCGACACTACGGAGCAGCGACCCAGATCCGATGTTATATCGGTTACAACGGTCGTGCTTCTGTCAAAACCGCCCAGGTCCAGGTTCGCCACGGTGTCAATGTCGTTACCACTGCCGAGTGGATCGAAGCTGCCAACAACCGTACCCGTGACGTCGCCTTCGTTCAGCTTGATCGAGCTTTTACAGGTAACCTGAGGACTTTCAACTTCGTCAACACCCCGTTGTCAGGCCACAAAACCCTGCTGGGAGTTGTTGGTTATCCTGGTGATAAGAGCCTCAGGGATACCGAGACTGGAGATGAGGAGAATGGTGCTCAGATGTATGAGGAATATGCCAAGAACGACTACGACATTGAAGCAAGTCCTCGTCATATGGTTGAGTATTCGATTTCGACTTTTGGAGGTAAGATACCCACTTGACACTTCTCATTGCACTATCCTTCTTTTCGATACTGATAACCCACTGACCAGGACAATCCGGCGCGCCCATCCTGCGAAAGGCAAACGGGCAACTTGTTTCTATTGGAACCCATTGCTACGGTGGCGGCGGCACTGATAGCAACTCTGGCAATTCCATCGGCAATGCTTATGGAAACAACTATGAGAATTTCATTCGCCTCTTCAGTATTCCATCTACCTTCGGAGCCTATGGTACTGTTCGCACTGTCGATACGCAGGCTCAGGGTCTCAGCAACCCTCCTAGCATCAACAACAACTCTGTAGCTCGTCCAACTGTACGTATATAAGTCCTGGTACAGCGCGTATGAGATTACTAACTCAACCATGCAGGACGCTGTCAATGGATTTGGGCGCTCGGGCGGAAACACAGCCATCAAAGCCCAGTCAGCAGAAGCCGGCGAAGAGGGTTTCTTGGACATTTTCAAGAAGGTCGCCAATGTCGGCTCCAAGCTTATTCCTCTTGCATCTCCCTTCCTCGGTCCTGCTGGCGGTATCCTCGGTCCAGCTGTCGGAGGACTATTGGGTTCGCTTGCTGAGAGTAGCATGTCTGAAAGTCCCGATGTCGAAAAAAACGGTGCTGCAGAGCGTGCCATCCTTGCGGAGGCTGCACTACAAGCAGTTCTTGCATCAGAGCAGACCGAAGGCGTGACGGAGGTCCTCGGTAAGATGCAGAGCATTTGGCGATCCAACGCTCCCAAGGTTGATCTTCTGGCCCCGGTTGTCACCCCAATGGTTGCTCAGTGCGGTTCGGGACTTGTCCATCAGATCAAGGGCCCCCGACACACTCAGAGACAGGGACGTCCCAACGACCAGCCACGTCGAAGCCTGAAAGTGGACTTCTCAGAGAGTTCACTTGGTGGTGAAGAAGCCGCATTCATCCAGGGGCTTATGGGTCCTACACGCCAAGTAGCTGGGGAAGAGGGTATCTTCGACTGGCTTGGCCCTGTCCTCAAGACAGCAGTCAACGTGGCCAAGCCAATCGCTACTCAGGCCATCGGAGGCCTGATCAAAGGCGCACTGGGAGCCGAGTCTACAGTCTCTGAGGTCTCCAGCGAGCACGAGAAGGCTACTAAGATTCTCCTCCAGCGTGCTGTTATGGCCGATACAGCTCTTCAGGCTTTGATGACCATGCCATCGCATAAGCTCCAGCAGCTGAAGCCCATCAATACCGACACAGGTGACACCGAGGGCATCTTTGACTTCATCAAGGATACAGTCCAGAAGCTGGGCCCCATGGCTCTTGACACCGCCAAGCAAGCCGCGAAGGCCTACCTGCCCCGTCTCATCGATGCTGCTGGCCAGAAGGTATCATCCAAGCTTGGCTTCCAGCCTGAGACCACCACTGTTCCCCATCGACTGTCGAAGAAGGCTTCACTCCTTGATGCCCTGAATGGCAACGATAACGCACTGAAGGTGAGACATGTTGATCACATGGCAGCTGGCCCGGCTTCCATCGATATCACTCCGATGATCCGTGCTCGCCAGATGGCCTGGGTGCCATCTGATGAGTGGCAGAAAGGCTGGGACGATAACGATGATGGCCCAGTCATGATGAAGCAGCCTCCACCTGAGTTTTGAACCACAGGCTAACCAAGTATAGGCCGATGCGGAGGGATTTGGCTTTTCATTCGGCCTTGGCTTCTGAGTAACCACGACGATGATCGTCGGTATTTTCAGGCTGGATATTGGAGTTGGGTTTGAAAGTCTTGATTTGTTGTCTTCGCTCAAACGGTGTTTCTGAATTTGTTTGTATCTACTTGGACGCAGCAGGGGTTTTGTTTCGTTCGACGATTTTCCCCGAGCTGCTGTCATAGCGTATTAGTTATCAAAGAATAAAACCTAATTCTACTACCTCAACGCGCTCCTGAGACATAACTGTGATCTTTAAGTACTTGGTCCCTTTTGTAAAGTGCAAGTAAATTGTAGTATATATAGAATGCCACTCCTACTTGGCCACCGTCATGCTAGCTGCACAAACTCTGGCCGCTATTCTACCAATTTAGTCAAGGATGAGGCAGCTCCTGACCAATACGAACGTCCTGCGCTCGCATTCCACTGTCATTTTACATGGCCAACTCACGGCCATAGGCATCAGACTTGATGTCACGACGGGCAACCCCAGCAGCCTGCATGAGCTTCCTCGTAAACTCGATACGCTCAGTTCCTCGCATGATGGTAGGGCGTCGCTGCCACCCAATCTCGGTCGGCATACGTTCGTTCTCTGCAGGACAGATACTTTATTAGCCTCAGCAGAGTAAAAGATACAAAACAACATACTCAACCAGTACTCAATAAACTTCTTCTCCACCGTGCCGGTGGTGCCATCAGCCATGATCTCAAAGAAGGACGCCATCTCGCCCCAGCTGAAGCCATCAGCTAGCTTAGACAGCGAGTGCTCGGGGTTTGTCTTCTTGGAGGTTGCTAGCCGGCCCATTCTCGCTTTGGCGACTTGCTCGACTGTCATCAGATCGTCGGGGAAGTATGTGAGGGACTCGGCCCAGACGGTCTCATTGAAAGGGTTCGGATCGGCAAAGAATGCGTCGGAACGACTGCGAAGATCAGTACTTGTTGAAATAGGAGAATGACAATGATGTACCTGAGAGAAATGTCATGCTCGAGGATGTTGTGGCGACCAAGGTCAGCTAGATCGAAGCTGCGAGTGTTGGGGTACTTGGGGCTGGTCTTGATAGCTTGCGTGAATAGAATAACAGCATCCAAGTTCTCAATGTTATAACCGGTAAGTATACCGCCCTTGAGAATGTCGAGTGTGATGTTCTTGCCGTCGCGAGGGATGTACCCGTGGTTGGCCAAAGTGTTAAGGCCGGGGCAGGGGCCACGAGCTTCATCCAGTCAGTATAAGGATCTGAGATGGCATAGAAACTTGGACTGTTTTGCATCATGGAAACTCACAGGCGTCTGGAGTTGGAGCAATCCACTCCTGAGGAACAAACTCGCGGGTGGAGAGAAACTGGGGATGGGCGAGCGTGTGCACAGCCGCGCTGGTGACGACAATCAAGGAAGAGAACTTCATAGTGAAGGAGAATAAATTTCTATGCACAAAGAGAATAAAGCTGGTATTTATCCTCTTGATACCGGGGCTTTTCTGTGATGCGCAGAGCACCATGCCGTGTCTTATATACTCGTCACTTCGCACTTCTTACATTCACGACTGTTGCCTCTCCCCACCATCCTCGTTTCATCTACACAAGGAGACAATCTCAAGTCCTGCACGACGATGAAAAGATGCAGAAATAGAAACCGCAAAGCATCGTCAGTACCGAGATCCTCGGCTCAGCCAGTCTCACGATTGGTAATGAGAGGATCAACATTGACTGCTTGAGATGCGACTGGCTGGTCTTGGGCTGAACACTTCTTCGCGAATGTTTCCAGATCAAGTAAAGTTGCGGTTATGCTTATGCTCTCTGTTTGGTTTAAATTGAAACGCCACCAAGTCCTGAAACTTTTACTAGAGCCTAAACGCCAAGAAAAAGAAGCAACTCTCCCTTGGAAAAACAACCGAGGTTGAAGGTGATTTTCGAAACCTATCCGTGTGTTATCAATCAAACACGACAACAGCGGATCGGCAAATGAATTCAATCTATCTCTGGGAAGCGCAGCAGTCTCAAAGTCTTCCAGTTGGAATCGACCGTTGGCAACTGTATCTAGAGTTGAGAGGTTTAGTTCTGGATTGTTGCGCTAAAATCAGCCGCATTGCTTACTTCTTCTAGGCGGGGAGTCATGATAAGGACAGGTTAGTTAGCCGAAGCTGAAGGATGTGCTCCTAGCGCCGCCTTTAAGCAGTAGTTCCATACAAGGGCTGCGGGGTTTGCAGAGATGACTCAGAGTGTTCAACAAAGATAATACATAGAATCTTCACTTCATATATCTTCTTTATATTACAAGAAACCTCAGTACGTTGAAGTATCATACCAAAAGCCCCGACAACGGTTAACAAGACCAAACCGCCAACACAAAAGCAGCAAGTCACCATGTCTACTGTGCTTTCAGCCCGCGGCGATAGTGCCGTCACCACCTCTTACAATAAATCCCAGACTCAAGGCATCATGACCATAAGGCCCCCATCTGCCACTGATCTATCCGCATGGATGTATTTGCCCATATATGGCGTCATTCCTGGCAAGTCTCTAGACCAGCTCATGGTCGATTTCGCATCGGAAGCTGCAACTATCAAGACTGTGGCGGTGCACGATGGGAGCGAAATGGTATTGGAGGAGCGGGAGCTTGGAAAGAGAGGGACTTTTGGTATTCCTGTGTGCTCTAGGGAGATTAGTTCTACGGAAGAAGGGCTTACGGTCTCGATTGAGGTGGAGTTTGAGACATCTGAGGCATGGCTGTCTCTTAGTTCTGTCTCTGTCGCGTTTTGAGTATATTCATTGAGAGTATCTTTCAAGGAGCTCATTACTTATAGCTGACATTAGAAGCTCCACAACTTACTTGCTGTCCGCTGTGTGTAGAGTTACCTAGCTATAATGAAGATCTTTTGTTACTCATTTGCGTACCGGTTTTCTCCTCTTCGCATAACTCACCTTGTGATCTACGCATTTAACAGGCATTGGCTTGGGAACCACAAAAACATCGTTGGACTTGTCTCAATCACTTGCTGTAGCTATGCAAATCCATGGCCCTGCTTGTGTGACGTATCTTCATCCGTCTGTTCGCTTCAACAGGCGTACTGTACATCTGAGAGTAGAAAAAGCAGTGGTATCTACTAGCACCAGGGCTACACATGTTCCAATTATCATGCCGCTTGCGCCAACTCTTCATGTCTATCGCGGCCAAGCTGAGATAGGCGGAAAGACCCAAAGGATTATGAGCGCGATGTAGAGTACCCTTTCACGACACTATCTGATCCGCCTACACACTGGCATCCGCAGCGGAAGCTACAGAACAAACTGCGTTGCTCGCCTACAGATTGATCAGCGACAAGTCTGATCCTGCTGACGCATTATTGAGCCTGTCAAATACATATGAATCTGGATAGCCGCAGCCATCACTGTAGTCTTGTAGCGAGATGTAGGCATGGCATGGTTCTAGCAACAAGCTGGATATCCCGGGAGTCAAGTCTATTCCGTCGGAGACCTGAGACGCGTGGGTTACGTCAAAGTTTACGAGAAAGCAAGGTATTTTGATGAGCATTTTAGTTATGCCAACTACGTAGTTCTGAGTGTGGCATTGTCGCGAAGGCAGAAATACATCTGCTTGCGTGTAAAGGAGGCTGTGTGACGAATTGCACATGCTCGAGAAAGAGTCACTACGTAGAGAAGAATAAAAGCACATGAAACGATGCCTCCTTCAGCGCAAACAGCGGGGCCCAACCTAATTCTCCAGCGCGTGATTGGTCACTTCGCTTCTTCCTTAGCGAGTGCGATAGTGGGCTGTGCCGTTAACCGCTTCTCGATACGTAGGCCAATGTCAATGACGTCAAGACCCTGATCATCGATATCCAGCACCTAATCTCAGATCCCGTTGTTTCCATGATCTGTCTTCCAATTCATCTTAATAACCCATTGTTGAAGTTGTTTTTGTTACAGAGAATGCATCAATCTAACGAACCAGATAATTCCTTGGCATCACCACCACCAGAAACACCACCGGATATACCACCATTCTCTCCAAGATCCATGGCTGACGTCGGTACTGATTCCGGAAATCTTTTCCGTCTCAAAGACGTGCTCACTTATTTCGCCGCTGTCAAGGGGGACCTGTCAAACGTCACTGCCCCTCCCTTCATCCTCGCTCCCAGATCAGCCATTGAGATACCAGCTGCTTGGGCGTGCCACCATGATCTCTTTCTTCAACCTGCAGAGGAACCCGATGCTGGAGTGAGGGCTCTGTTACTGGCAAAGAATTACATCTGCAGTCTCAAACAGCTTGTCAATGCGGATTCTCCGGACGCCGCCAAGAAGCCATTAAACCCTTTCCTTGGTGAATTATTCCTTGGTTCATTTTCCGACAAATCTGGGTCGAAATCGGAACTGGTCATTGAGCAAGTATCGCATCATCCGCCTGTCACGGCATGCTCCGTATATAACAAAGAGCGTGGTATGTCATCGATTGGCTTCGCGGGCCAGGAAACATCCTTCAGTCTCGTCAATGGCGTTACCGTGCGTCCGACGGGATGTGCAATTATCCAAGACCACAAACACAATGAGCAAAGTCTCATGACGATGCCAACAATATTAGTCAAGGGCGTGACGACCGGGAATCCATATCCGGAGATGGAGGGCCCAGCATACATCGCCAGCTCGAGCGGTTACTTGACGAAAATCGGATTCCACGGCAAAGGACGGCTTGGGTACGGTCAGAAGAACCAGGTCGTCGCTGAGGTATTTGCTCCGAATGACAAGGATCACCCGTTGTATCGTATTACAGGACAATGGACCGGCGAGATCAAAGTTGAAGACTCATCCAAGGCGACTCTCGAAGAATTTCATGTCGACAAGATCCCAATTTCACCTCTAAAAGTTGCGCCCGTCGAAGAGCAAACGCCATGGGAGTCACGTCGGGCTTGGTTTAAAGTTACGCAAGCCATCAAGCAACATAACATCGAAAAGGTATATGCTCACAAGAGCACGTTAGAAGAGTCTCAAAGAAGGCGACGAGTTGAAGAGGAGAGAACGGGCAAGCAATGGAATCGTCTATTCTTCACTCAAATTCCCAAGGGCGACGAGACGCTTGAGTCCTTAGTTTCAAGGGTTCCTGAGAAATTAAGTATACTCGACTTTACTAAGACCGGGGGCGCTTGGAGATTTATTGGAGCTGATAGAGCGGAGGAGGTGAAACGGCATTTGAGTCGCGACAGTTTACCATAGCGTTGTTTTAAGCATAGAGCATTAATCATATATTATATTATATTGTATGGATACATCTACTACCAATCCTAGCTGATGAGAAGCCAAGAGCTGAGTCTAACTATCCATCCCGTCAACACCCCACATTAGATCTTGTCAACGTGCTCTCCAGTCTCATGCTGAGCAGCAAGCTTCTCGTCAATGGCCTCAGCCCTACGAGCAAGATCAGCCTGCAAGTTTGCAGTGTACTCGCTCTTGTCGACGAAGGGAATGAACCAAGGAGCGTTGGTGAAGAGATAGTTCATCTCCTCTAGAGGAAGCTGCTTGGTCTCAGGAACGAAAGCCCAGACGCAGAGGGCGTTGGTGAAGTTGCAGATGACGAAGAGAAGGTAATACTTCCAGCCAACAGCACCCATCGCAATACCAGTGACTTGACCGATCATGGTGTTGAAGGCGAATGAGGTCATGGTAGCGAGAGAAACGCCCTTGGCTCGGGTGCGGGTGTCAAAGATCTCGGCGGGGATGATCCAGGAGAGAGGTCCGCAAGTGGCTGAGAAAGAGAAGTTGTACGCCCAAGTAACAATGATGAAACCCCAACCTTGCGCAGCGCTACCGGAACCAGGAGGATAGACAACGAGCATGATGGTGGCGATGATGAAGGTGAGCATGTTGAACAGATTACCCCAGATCAGCGTCCATCGACGACCGAAGCGATCGATATAAACGATGCAAAGAGCCTGGGCAATCAACGCGATAATAGAGTTGATGGCCTGATACTTGAGGGTATCAGCGGCATTGATACCAGCCTGTCCATAAATAGTAACAGAGTAGTACTGAATCGCCGAAACACCAGTCATCTGAATCGAAGCCTGGAGACCGCAGGCAATCAATAGACGACGGAAGCAAGAAACATCCCTGAAGAGCTCGAGATACGACTTGGCGCCGTTGGCATGCTCGTCGGCGATGCTTTCCTGAATCTGCTCGATCTCCGCGCGGACCCAGGCGTCATCGACGTTGCCGTTGGAGTGGAGGCGCGCAAGGGTCTTGAGCGCTTCGTCCTGCTTACCCTGGTCCATGAGCCAGCGGGGAGACTCTGGGAACACGAAGATGAGGGCGCCGAGGATGATGGCAGGGATGATCTGGATACCAAGAGGAATGCGCCACTGTCGGTTGTCGCTAAAGTTTGTGAAGGTTCCCCAACCAGTCCACGCGGCAATCAGAGCACCAATGCCCAGCATGAACTGCTGTAGAGCGGTGACTCGACCTCTGATAGAGGGGTGAGCAATCTCAGCTTGGTACAGAGGAATGATCATGGTCAAGAAACCGACGCCAAGGCCGGCCAAGAATCGGCCGGCCATGAGGTATGAGATCGCGGGAGCTGCGGTTTGCAGAGATCCACCGAGAATAAAGATCAAAGAGCCAATGGTGATGGTCCATCGTCGTCCGGTGTATTCAGTCGTAGGGCCAGCAAACATGGCGCCAAAAAAGGCGCCGGCAGTGAAGAGCGCGACGACAGCACCTCTAGAATAAAAAAAAAGTTAGATTCATCAGAAATCATCCAAGGAGGAGCTTGGGAACTTACGTATCAGAGTCGGTAGGAGTCGTGTTGAATTCTCTCTGGTAGGACCCAGAGGCGATGACCTGGGCGATGACACCCAAATCATAACCAAAGAGCAGCGATCCAAAGGACGCAAACACACCGACGAGGAACTGGAAAACCTTGGGCTTCATGATGAGTGCTCGAAACTGGATATGCAGACCGATTGATGATTTGAACTGATCGACAGGAGCGACTCTGAAGATTTAATACTTTATCTCAGTCTCGCGATCCAGATCTAACGTAGTTAGCTGATACCGATTGTCTGCTGCCGCTCGAATGGAAACTCTAGGGCCCCACTGCTCTAAAAATGCTAAGGATCTGCTAGCTTACCTATCCCCAGAATCATTCACATGGCGGAAAAGGTCCCCATGGGGAAAGGAGCAAACTGTAACCTCGCCGAAAAAACAGACGCCAGAACCGAAAACACGCTAAGAGTCAGCCTCCCCAACAACGCGTGACTGCTCAATAGAAGCGCTGCGCGGTGATTGGAGCGCAACAAGCCAGCATGAAGCGAGTGCAAACGAGTCTCTCATTGGCATGAGCCAAAGTCGGGGGGACTAACCTAAGTGTCAAGATGTTGTGGAGAACAGGAATGTCCACCTATTGTGAGTCAGTGCTGTCGGGTTTACTGGCCTTGTTGGGCTTGGATTGTCGCGTTGTAATGCGGGGGTTTCAGCTGACCGTTGGTCGATATGGCGCTATGCCGTTTCTTGCTCTTGACGTCCGTAGTGTTGACTGGGTCACCATCGGTACGCGGCATGCATCTCGCATTAAAAGGAACTTAATGACCCGAAAATAACGACGCTGGTCGCTGGCTGTATCCGAGGCCCAAATGTGAGTGCATGGCCTGGCATGTGGAAAAGCTAGTCGGATTAAAGTCCATGATAAAATGACCTGATTATTTTGTTGACATTACCGTGACTCATCTCGTTTGGTGCTGGCAGGTATGAACATTAAACGCTCAACTTATGTATGTGTCCTTGACGAGGGTTTGATTGTGGAGAAACTGGAGTGCATGTATCCGAATTCCAGCATGCAAACCCCGGAAGTGTTTTGCAAGGAGCAAAATCCATGCTGATGGAAGTGTGATATGAGTTATGCATGGCCGGGGTGAGAGGTAATTGTGAAATAGGACATAAGCATAACTGGCCACTCAAAGTCATTCGTGACTAGCAGGGGTGTTATGGTGTCATGACGACTGATAACCTACTCAAGCTGTATCTAGTATCACAGACTATACTCTGAGAGAAGCCGTTGACCATTGATATATATACTCAAATTGAAACGAAAGAAGCCTTTCTCTGCTAAGTTGACCTACTGGCTCGACAACTACAAGAGCCTCGCAGTGAAAAGTAGCGTAGGATAGACTGGGGAGTATAGACTACGCCGCACAATCACAGCCAACAACATTTTGTATGCAGAGGCAGGCTCTTTTCACAGTTTCTCGTATCATTGGAGTGTAAATACTATCAAAAAGACAGAACCAACAGTCCTCAAGTGGATATTTCCATGGATAATAGAGTTTCCATGACCTAACAAGGAGCGAGGGTCTTGGGAAGAAATACGAGTGAAAAAAGGTATACAAGAGTCAGACTATCGCTCGTAGTCTTCCCGATAACTCAAGCACTTCACAGCTCAACAAGCACATTATCCCAAGACTCAACACCATTACCATCATCATGAAGCTCATCTATCTTCTCAATCTTGCCGCTCGGGCCGTTGCCGCCCCCAAGACCGACGAAGAGCCCTCCCTGTCCATGTTCTCCGGAGTAGTCGATACCTCTGACCCCGTGTGGCAGAAGATCTGGAACGATGCCATCGGCTTCGAGAACGACAGCTCGTCTGAGGCGCGATCCGTTGCGCCTGTCCTTGAGACCAGAGCCTGTAACCAGAAGGACTATCACCTTTGCCTTGCTGTCTGGAACACCGGTTGCGCACTGAGCTGCCGCTGTGCTAGCTGCTTCGACAGAGCCAGTAAGCCCCCTTATTCTGATATCCCGTGAGAGTAGTTGCTGACAATAATGTAATAGTCGATCAGTGCACAAGGGCTTTTAACTGCTAAGCGATGGCGTGGGCCAGACCTACCATACTATAGCACAGCAATTAGTTAGCTTGGTCAATCATAATAGGAAACAAGAGTATTGGGTTACTAGTCAGCCAAGCCTTGAGTAGTATAGTGAGATTATTTAAGCTCTTTTATATAAACTTTTTAAGTATAAGGAAATTATAGGTAAGTACAGATAGAAGGACAAGGACTAGCATCTATAATTAGTCTTCCTTAAAAATAAAATACTATCTATGCTTAAAAACTGGATCCAGGACAGAGTGTAAATCAAATCGATGTGACATTGTCTGCTTTACACCCTGGTTTGTTTCTGCGGGCTGGATCTAGTTATATATTTATAAGAGTGCATGCATGACAAGATATTGATCTCCATTGTTGACAGTGCTGGACTATAATGATCACTTCCTATAGCTGGAACAACTCGAGCATTACAATCATCAGCGACGGATAATGCGTTGCAGCAATTGCTTTCCATCCAGCGACCAAGATCCTCAGAGCAAATATGCAGGATTGGAGATCCTCCACAGCGCACTCGGCCGGCTCGGGGCATTTTAGGCCGAGACCTCCTGTTCTCGGGAGGTGGGTCGTGAGACGCTGGGTCATTTTAATTGGTTGTTTTAGACACCCCACAAGACTGCCTCTTATCGGCTGTGAACAACCGTGCAGCATGCTTGTCGATTAACTATCACTTTTTATCTTGATCCTCTTCGATTTCCTTTTCGCCAAGCGCTGTAACGCCTGCCCCATGCATGAGTTTTTTGTCGCTTATGGGCAGATTGACATCTGACATCAGAAGAGGCATGTTTCAATGAATACTTCTAAGGGTTTATCTCAAAGATGCGCTCTACTTGTGCTTGCTGTTTGTTACCTTCTGGGGATGCCCGTGCTGTGGCGTAGTTTTGTGGGGTTATGAAGTGTTGCTCGCATAGATGTATTGCCAGTGCCTATCTCGATTATTGACAGTTTCAGATCATTTGCTTATCATTTTAATTACTGGAATAATTTGCAACAGATAATCCTCTGTAGCAATTGTTGTGTCGCGCTTCCGGAATCGCGTCACATTCAGCCAATTAATTCCTCAGTGTTCTCATACAGGGTAGGCAATCCTCTGCAACGCACCCAGTCCATTCGGGCATATCGCGTCATGGCGCATTCCACCGGGTCGCATTCATGCATTCAGTCTAGAAGGGCTTGATTGGCCAGGGCAGCTCCGCGATGGCTTATCGATAAAGAGACGTGAGGGGATCCTGACAAGGATGACAATGAAAATTCTTCCGAACGACAAGTGATCTGGTAATTATTGCATGCCTCTGTATCTGCCTCCGGCAATTTACCCTCTTAACATATGGCGAGGGAAGAGCTATGAGTAGTTTTGACAGGTCGAAATGGACCGACGGCATCGAAGCTATTGTTCTGTGATAAGCGCGCGCCTAGCTGCAGTGTTACAGCGACAGATCCTTCCAATCAGCATGGCGGAAATCGTGTCGTATCATGAGTTCTGAACCAGAGTTGAGATATTATATAACAGATTCACCCACCATGGCCCCTCTCGCTGTTGTGTAATGAGTAAGGTATCGAATTGAGCCTCTGGGTTTCTTATTATCATTATGAGTCTTTGCAAAACCTGTCAAGAAGCATTACCTGACTTCCCATCCTCAGATGGGGTTGGCGATGCTCCGATAGTTCATAATGGACCATCACCGAAGCTGGGCATATGGGAAAAGAAAAAAGACCCCAAACAGCCATCGCAAGCACAATGGTTCATGAAAGGGCGTTTCTCACTGCACTCTTCTTGGGACATGTTTGTGGCGTCCTTGGAAGCTGATTGTCCTCTCTGTTGGAGCTGCTGGCGGGTGATTCGATCATCGCCAATCGCGTCACCAAGCGACGAAAGAGTAGCCGACTTTCAAGCGACGATAACCTATGCCCATTTCGATATCAAAGACGACCTCTTCAACATCTGGGTCGGCCTTGAGGGTACTGGATGGAAAACGATGAGGCTGCGGCTGAATATCACAAAGACATCAAGAGAACTCTTCGAAGGTCGGTGTTCAAGCCACTGTTGAAGCGCTGGTGGAAAATTGACTAAATAAACATAGAGACAGAATGCAAAAACCCCATTCCAGCACAACATACTGCTCAATCGGCAGCCGAGGTAGCGAACCGGTGGATTGGTGTCTGCGACAAGAATCACCCATCGTGCCTGGCTCGAGCGACACCGCCTTCAGATGCAAAATTGCCCACAAGGTTGCTTGACCTTGGCACCAGTGATTCGACAACGTGGCGCATAATCGAGACTCAGCAAGAACGACTTCCTTACGTTGCACTCTCACATCGATGGACTGAGAACACACCGACGCTTCTGCAAAAGAACTACGACGCGTACTGTGACTCTCAGCCAGATGGCATCTTGCCACCAAACTACAGAGACATGCTAGATATATGCCGCGCCCTCCCTATCCGGTATATCTGGATCGACTCCCTCTGCATTATTCAAGATGACAACGGTGCCGATTTCCGTCATGAAGCTCCCATCATGCTCGATGTATATCGCTATGCTTTCCTGACCTTGATGATACTATGGGAATTCTCCGATTCAACTGTCTTTCGCAACTGCCGACCCAGTACCATAGCCCGACCTCGGCCGCAGTCGTACAAGCGTCCTGCATTGACAGAAACCAGCCAAGATACCTTGTTCACTTATTTAAAAAACCTTGTGGTTTCCCAGGGAGATTCATCAAGCCAAGGCTCTATGTCCAGTGCGAATAACTACGCATTTGTCAGGGTAGAAAACACAGGGAGCTACAATCTTGATGTCAACAACGCACCTATCAACAAAAGGGCATGGGTTGTGCAAGAGCGATGTCTGTCACGACGAATCCTCTGTTTCGGAAATGAGGAGCTGTACTGGGAGTGCGAGGGCGACTCATCGGGCCCGTTCATTGCAAGTGAGGCCTCTCCTTTAGGTGTCCCGCACATGTCACGTCGCCATGACTTTGACAGTCTTACAGGCAACGATGGTGGCGAGTATTGGAACTTACTTGTTGAGCAGTATTCCGCTTGTCATCTCACATTCGAAGAAGACAGGCTTGTTGCATTTTCCGGAATTGCGAGGGCTGTTGCGGAGTCAACTGGTGATACTTATCTTGCTGGCATATGGCTTGAGACATGGATGCAAGATCTCCTCTGGATGCCGGATGTAGCAAGGGAACAACCTGCTCGAGTGAAACCCACCACAGTGGGTACGCAGAGTATGGTACTGCCTTCGTGGTCCTGGATGAGCTTCTCGGGATCGATTATTCCTGGTCTATTGGTAGCTAATGGCGAGGGACCGAGAATCTCCATGACAGAACCGGATTCATTCAAATCCGACAGGTTTGACTGCCTGGCTCTATTGAGTCAGAGGTCTATTACACCGCCAGAGACTGACCCTTATGTTTTGTTTCATCGGGCCATTCTCCGAGTCAGATGTCTCCTCATTCCTGTGGAATTTACAGGGATTGCGGATATGCACAAGTTGCCATCATTCTTCCGGATCACTCAGAACATTGAGTCCAACTCGGCAGGCCTAGATTACTTGAGCCTTATACCATGCAGAGAGAGAGAAGATGGCTATGCTGTGTTCACTTTGTCATTCAGCAAACCATTGAACGAAGCCCATCGATACTTCTTTATCCCACTATTTCTTCGCAAAGATAAGTATCAAGAAGTGATCAAGTTCGGCCCCGACGACACTGAGGGCCATGGAATTATCGTTGAAGAGACAGTTACAGACGGCGAACGTCAGTTAATCAGAGTTGGCAGGTGGCAAGAAGATAATAGCTTGCCCTCTCAACTTGGCCCATTGATCAGTAACACCATCGTAGAGTAAGGAATTGGTAAGACGGTCAATAGCAGTACCGAAGATATTATGGAGCTTGAACGAAACTTTGACTCTAAGATGCACGAATATGCTGTACGGCATGCATCCTCAGTGATCGACTTTCCCAGGAATTGCACAAGTCAGCTGGACCAAGACGGGGTGTATGATGAAGAGCAGAATGGCATTGGCGCAGACGAAAACGGGCGGTTAGGTGAGAACCTGAGAGGAGAGTTGCAGTTGGAGAAGGAACAGATAATGGCCGACTCTGTTAAATGCTCAGACTTACCTCACTTTTCGAATGCTGAGTGGTCTTCTGTCTTTCTAGTGTAGTAAGTAGTCTATTCACAGTCAGAAGTCGTTCCATATCTTATCAGTAACGCAAGTCCAACAAATACCATGGCTGCCAAGAAACTCCACGTCGCGTCAGTTATCCCTGTCATGACACAAACAACTCTCTAACCTGTCGCTTTACAGTAACTTGAGCTGGGATACTACAGAGGATGATCTTCTGGATGCGTTTAGTGAGCGTTATGAGGTTGAAAAGGCGGTCAGTTCACCGAGGCTTTCCGAGCAGGCATAAGCTAACTGTTTGATTAGTTGGTTATACGCGACACCACTACCGGCCGAAGCAGAAGATACGCATTCGTGTTTTTCGATAGCCCAGAAGGCGCCGTGATCACTAAGCAGTACTTAGACAACACTGAGTGAGTTCAATTATACCGAGGGAATAGATAGTTAGCTAATAGAACGGAAACCTAGACTCAACGCTCGTAGGATCAAAGTGACCTTCGCACCAGAGCGACAGGGGGTGGAGGTAGAAATAAATAGATGAATTTCAGGTGAGGCTATTCACGGCTTAATGGGCTTATATATTCATGACTGTTACTTATATGGCAAATTTGTAAAGAAGAGTATTAAAATAGTGTTAGTGATGCTTGTTTATAAACCAAAACTTCTCAAGCTATATTAATATATCTTTGGAGGAAGGAATTGAGTTTATAGTAAAATGAACGACTTGTTAGAGAGGCTATCTGTATGACAACCAGTTGAACACCGTTGCGGATTGAATGATAGCCCAGCCACAGCATACTCTCAACCCATACAAGAATTCAGAATCGCCATTGCTATTGCCTTAGTAAGCCCTGATAGTAGAGGATCTACAGCAAACCCTCAGCTGGGCTGAGACACGGGCGGGACGCGCAGTGAGACCACTAGGCTAACCAGAGATGGACTCACACGATGATACATTATTGGCTGCGCTACGCGTCACGATCAGACATACAGCATTAAGTTGAGAGACAGTGTACCGTGTTATGCCTGATGACGCGAGATACTATTTTTCCTGAAATGCTGTGACGCCAGGGAATAAATGAAGAGGTGTTGCTGTGTGTATTCCGTGTATATAGATCAGAAATGGAGTCCCATGGCATATAACTCCTTTCGATCCTGCGACTAAGAACAGGAGGAATAACAAATCATCGTCTTCAGATACGAGTCAATATGTCTTCCAAACTCTGTGTCGGGTAGGATCCCCAGCAGTATTCACGGGATCACGGCCTTACAGAGAGCTAATGTTTTTTGGAAACCTTGCCGGTAGTACAACCGATGAAAGCCTCCGAAAGACATTCGCAGATTACGGACAAGTCTTGGACTCGGCGAGATCACCCCTGCCCTTAAAATGAAGGTACTAATCCACTGAGCAGATTGTGATGCGGGACCGTGACTCTGGGAACTCTCGAGGCATCGGGTTTGTTACCTACGCCAATCCAATGGAAGCCAGCGCTGCTATTGGCGCCTTGAATAACCAAGAGGAAGTCCTCGGAGCGAAAATTTCGAAATGGTGATCTGACAGCGTAAAAACTTAGTCTTGATGGAAATCAGATCGCTGTCAACCTGGCCGATGCCCGTCCTACAGGTGGCAGTGGTGGTGGATTTGGCGGCGGACAAGGTGGTTCTGGTGGGGGATACCAGCAGGGAGGAGGATACGGCAATAGTAGTCACTGGGAAGGGTGATGTGGTGGAGGCTATTAAAGCCGCCGATATGTGATGTAGATGTCTATAAGCTGCTCTTATCGTCCCTGGAGAAGTCCCTGCAACGCTTCCTCGGTATCATATGCCTCCAATAGCTCAGCCTTGAGCTTCTCAATCTCGTCCTTCTGGTCCCTCCTCACGCCATCCAACATCCCCTTCGCGGGACCAATAAGATGAGCGTCACTGAGATCCATGACAACAGCCATAAGCACCAAGCTATCTCCCATCTTCGCCAGCTTTCCATCCGCGTCGAGGCCATTCATGATCTTTAGCAGCCTCTCGAAATCTGCATCTCCTGGTTCCAGGATGACTCGCAAGACAGCACCTCCGTCGCTATTGACGAGGTACTTGTGAAAAAGGTTTGGCGTAACAGTCTGAGGCTTGCACACTTCTAGTGGCTGAGCGGAAGCTTCAAGGGCGTCCAGGTCGGGATCAGTGCTTTTGTAAACAGAGATAGACCCTTCGATCAGATCAAATGTTTCTGAGAAACGTGTGTGGAAGTGAGGGGGCACAGTAGTTCCGGGAGTCATGGTCTCAATGAAGATTGTGCGCTTGCCATCGTTGAGGGTTGTCGACTCCTCGAGCCGAAAGCGGCGTTGATCCCAACGACGTTCTGATGACATATTGACAAACAAGAGTAATAATAGAGAGAGTAGTAGTAATTGAACGAGTTCTCGTAAAACACTTCGCTCAGTCCATATCCTATGTTTAAATACTCGACTTTACTTCGTAATGCTGACGGCTTATTCAGCGGCTCATCAGCTACTAACCCCGCCGCGTTACGCGTTTGGGGTTAGTGATTATGAAGGATCCAGATCTGTGCCTCGAGATATCTTATCTAGGCGCAATTACCGATTAGATAGCTTAACCAAGGTTCCTGGCATTTCTCTGAGAGTCCTGAGTTTCCTTGAGAACGGAGAATGCTGCTGTTGCTACCAAAACAGTTCAGAAATTCAGCTTGCACGTCCTAATACGGGATAGGGCCAATTGAGATCTTATGGAAACTGCCCGTGAATGGAGTCTTGTTCTTCAAGAAAGTGGAACTTGAGCTCCAATCAGATGTATCGAAAGTAACCGCGCGCTTTACTCCAACCGCCTTCGTTATCAGCCCTCCTGTCAGACGCTTTTAACTAGATACCTCAATTACAAATGATATTCATTTTTTGAACAGTACAAACTATGTATGCGGTATCGATTCTCGTTCTCGTAAGTTTCTATGGAGTTGCGCGCGCCAGCCTTATCAACCTTGGAGCGACCGTGACTGTCAATGGGGTCTATTACTTTGTCCACCCTGAGCCGGTGGCAGTTCTCCCGTTGCCTTCCAGTCATAAGCATGGACATCTCGACTTTATCCCGGCGACGATATTTGAGGCAACGGAAAACCGATTTGATGAGTCTACTCTCAACGACACCGTCAAGGCTTGGCTTGTACACGATGATGTCTTCAATAAAGGTTTCTTGCAAGGTGCGTCATTGAGCTATAGAAATTAGAACCTCATACTCATGGTTATAGCAATATACGTAAAGAAAGATTCTGATGGTGTCCCTGGTCTGTCAAGTTATCATTACCAGGGTAACGCATCGTGGTCGTGGCAAGAAATCGATGCTTCGTTCGACGCTCCGAATGGTCCTTATATCTTGAACCCATCAACAGGTTCTCTACATAAGCCATACCGCCTTTATCCCGATACTCAAGGTGCCTTCACCCAGGGCATCATATCCCTCTCGGGCGGATCTTTCGCTCCACTCCCCGCCGCAGTCCCTGGTTCATCATCAATAACAATCGGTGTTCCTTCAAGGATTTACTACACTCCAAGTGAGAGTTACCCGCTTGCCGGTGTCCGTATCGGCGTGAAGGATATTTATGACGTTCACGGCCTCAAGACTGGAGCTGGAAGCCGCGCCTACTACGAGCTCTACCCCGAAGCCAATGGCACTGCACCCGCAGTACAACATCTACTTGATGCCGGAGCCATCATGGTCGGCAAAATGAAGACAACTCAGTTCGCTGCACCCGAGAATGCCAGAGACGCCATGGACTACCAAGCCCCATTCAATCCCAGAGGCGACGGATATCAAGAAGTTGGGTCATCCTCGTCTGGAGCGGGGGCGGGCATAGCTTCCTACCATTGGTTGGATCTGGCTCTGGGGTCTGATACGGGAGGGTCCATTCGGGTACCAGCCGAGGACAACGGAATTTTCGGAAACCGCCCGACGCATGGCTTGGTGGACTTATCGCGTGTTATACCGCTGGGACCTGAATTTGACACAGCTGGGTTTTTGTCCCGCGATACAGAGATTTGGGCGACTGCTTGCAGGGTCATGTACTCGAATCTCACGACGAATTATACGCGATATCCGAAGCGAGTTCTTACATACGACCTTCCCTCGATAAAGGATGAGGACCTTTCAGACTCGGACCGCGTTGTTGTTCAATTCGTTGATAGACTAGTCGAGTTTCTCTCGGCCGATCTCGCAACTTTTAATCACACGGAAGGGTGGACTCGCAGTCACCCTGTAGGTACGCCAAGTGACCTCCAGGAGTTTGTCTGTTCGACATGGGCAGTAATTTCAGCCAAACAACAGGCTCGCCTTGTTCGGGATCCATTCTTCAAGGACTATGCAGCCGAATATGACGGACGCGTACCGTTTGTCAACCCCTCCACCAATGGTAGCTGGACCTGGTCCGATACTCTGCCTGCAGTACTCGATGAAGCGATTGCAAACAAGACCATCTTCAAGAGTTGGTGGGATGAAGTCATGCTCCCTAAAAATGCTGAAACATGTTCAGAAAGTCTTATGCTTTATATGTTTAAACATTCTACGCCAGAATACAGGAGTGATTATGCTGGCGCGATGGGTTCTGGTGGTTTACCTGGCGTTTTGCTCGGCCTTAACACAGGCTTCATCTCGCCGATGGCTGGAAACCCGGACTTTTCTGTTCCAATTGGCCAAGCTAAGTATTATAGTAGTATCACCAGACATATGGAGTACGTGCCTGTCTCTATCAGGATGATGGCAGCGGAGGGGTGCGATGGTATGCTGCTTGATCTTATCAACGACCTTCTCGAGGCTAGAATATTGCCGCAAGTGCAGCCGGGGAATAGTCTTTGAGTCAATTGGTTCATTAAAGCAGTGGTAGTAGTTACAATAGTCATGTTACAGCCGCAGTTTAAAATATCTATGTTGCACTGGTAGGTATGCTTAATGAAGTTTGACTTTCATTAGGGAGCGAGATGTACAGGGTAAGGAAGTTATACATAAAACGGTCGAGACAAGTGGGACAGACAACCAATCACATACGTCAAAAGTGTCCGCCCCGCCCCGCGGCGTGGATTAATTCCCAGGTTTTCCGCTTGGCAAAAGCAGCTCGGGAGAGAACCTTGATGGCCGCACCTGTCGCCGAAAAAACCAACCAGCAACGCAAACACGACACGCTACTATACATGATCTGCTCCCTAGTCTAGCACCGCAGGCATGAACCCTCAAAGTATAAGTGACAAGACCCAGCACCGCGCCTGCGATCCCTGCCGTCAGTCTCTCTCTCTCTTTCCCCTCTCTGTACCTCCATCATCAGCTGATGAAATGACGTATAGGTAAGCGAAAAGTCCGATGTTCTCGCCACACTCCTTTATGCGAACGATGTTCTCACTTTGCTTTGACGTGCGAGTACTCTCCTATGAGGACTATAGGGAGACCGCGAAGGGGGCAGCCGCTGGGGTATAGAGGGAGTGGCGTGGTGGGCATGGCTGCGTCGCCGGAGGTTATGGATACGGGGAACTTTATGGATCAGTTTCTTGATGACTTGGGGACGCCGCTGCCGAGTTTTGATATCGGCTTTTCGACGGAGCAGGATAATGCGCAGGGACAGGAAGCATTGCCGTCGGATTTGTTCAATGGGACGGCGATGCAACAGGACCAGAATGGGGTGTACCCAAGAAACACGGAGAAGACGATGGACATGACACCGACATCTCAAAACGCTGAGAGGATAGCGACACCAGGGACCTCTTCTCAGAAATGCTCTTGTATCGAGTTGGTCAATCAGCATTTCTCCGACATCGAGAGCTCCCTAGAGACATTCCAGACCCTCAAAGTCTTGAAGCAGTCTCTTGCATCAGCAAGGACAATCCTTGAGTGCACAGTCTGCTTCCAATCCATCAAGAGTCCACGTACATCACGAAACGTTTATCTTCTGGGCTCTCTTCTATCCAGCATCGGCTCCTCATACGGCGACTTCTTCTACGTACAGAAGCAACGAACCGAGTCCTCGGTTGGTACACCAATCCGTCTTGTCGTCGGGCAACAACCAGATGCTCGGGACATGGTAGAGCTTTCCCTCGAGGGGTCGAGTTACATTGCCTTTCTACGGGCAAGTCTGAAAGGAGAGCTGGATTGTCTCGTCACGCTGGGTGAAGGGTTGGCCACGAGGCAAAGTCAACTTCATACAGAAGGTCACGAGAACTGCGAGACGGGGACGAGCTGTTCGAATACAGAGTCACTACCGACGACAAAGCATCCAACAGAGGTATGTCCGAAGGAAGTTGACATGACGACCGCTTGTGCATGCTTCAGGACGGTCGATCAAGTCAAGGCTGCTATAGCAGAGGCGCAGCGGATCATCTCAGCGTGACGATTACTATACGATTATGACTCATGAATTTCCGACAAGCTTTTAGCAATATACCCAGCGCTTGTCTCTCTCAATAACCCTTCCAATGCTTTAATGACGTAAATGTAGTCACGAGGTTTTCCTCAACATGCTGTACAAAATGACTGATTGGAAAAAAAAAGTCCCCGCGCCTCCTGTTTCACGGTTCAAAACGGTTTAGCGAGGAGAATCGCGGCGCGGAAACGGAGCGCGGCGACTTTTGGCGGCGGTGGAGCCATCCGCGGAACACGAACAAACAGGTTCAGCGTGAGTTGCGACTCACGATGTTTCGAATATTTAATGAAGATAAAAGTCTCTCCAGTTTGAGTTTCTCTAGAATCACACCTTTTATTGTATTTTACTACTCCCTTTTAAAAATTCCATTTTTTACGAAACCATGGGTGCATCTTGTTGCGGGTCTAAGGCTGAGCGTGTTAGTGCCAGCTTGGATGACCATGGCCACGCGCATGCTGATCATGGAAGCGACTCTCTTACGGTTGAGCATGATGGATCCCATGAACATGAACATTGCCATACTCATGCTGACGGCGAAGATCACGGGCACGAACACGGAGGATGCTGTGACAGTCACTCCGATGCTTCTAGCATCACCTCACAAGCTTCGACTTGCTGCGGCAGCGAGGAACACTGCAGTGGTAGGACCTCTTCACCCAGGTGATAACTCCTTCGAACCCTATCCAACACTAATGCTTAACACAGAGAAATGCATCTATGCCATTGCTGCCCTCGAGTGCAAGAAAGCCTGTGACGACAATCCAGACCACGAAGGTACCGTGCCTCCACAGCACAACATGACTACCAAACTAACCGGTACAGGCTCCCAAGACCAGCCCCACGAACACGAACACGACCACGGCCTTCACAAGACCTACACAGCCTGCGGTACCCATCTCGAGGCTGCTTTCAACCAATACAGCAGCTACCTCGAACAAATCCGCTGCATCTGCCGAAGCGCCATCGAGCAGGGACTGACGTCCCTCGAAACATGTTGCATGAGCTCCCGAACGACCCCAACCAAAAAGCATCGAAGCAAACATGCAAAGAAGAAGGCTTCACCTGTTATCCCCGCTTTCAAACCCTCTGGGGCAGGGAGTAAGCAGGTTGATGTTGAGAACGCTGCGAATCTTGAGACAGTGGGCTTTCTTGTTAGTGGTATGGATTGTACCTCTTGTGCAGACAAGTTGCTCCGGATATTCGGCAGTATGACTGGCGTTTCTAATGCTCAAGTCAACTTTGTCATGGGCAAGGGAGAGTTCGACGTTGATGCATCTATCACCAATGCTGAAGAGGTACTCAGCTTTGTATCTGGGGCAAGTGGCTTTATGCTTAGCAAGATCATCGGCGGGAATTACTACGTCGATGTTTTGGCTACGACTGCTCAGAGCAAGGGGCTTATCGACAATCCACCTCAGGGCGTGACGGATGTCCAGTCGCTTGACAAGAAGACAGTCCGTCTGTCGTACGAACCCACTACAATTGGAGCTCGAGACCTACTGGAGTCAATTAAAGACAAGTGCAATGGTCTAGCTGAACCCCGTGGAGACCCTCAACTCGAAAATAGCCGCCGTCGTCTCTGGGATCAACTCACAAAGACCCTCCTCGCCGCTGCCCTCACCATCCCCGTCGCAGTAGTCTCATGGAGTGAGAACCTCGTCGACAAGAAGACTGAGGGGATTGTATCACTGATCCTCGGTACACTCGTCCAATGCATCGCCATCCCCGAATTCTACCGCCCTGCTATATCTGCTGTTTGGTACAGCCGAACAGTCGAGATGGACATGCTCGTCGTTATTAGTATCACCGCTGCTTATGTCTACTCCGTCGTTGCGTTTAGCTTCGAAATGGCGGGTGAACCTCTTGACGAGGGGCAATTCTTCGAGACTAGCACTATGCTCATCACGCTCATACTCGTTGGCCGCCTCATCGCCGCTTTTGCTCGTGTCCAAGCTGTTTCGGCTGTATCTCTCAGATCTAAGCAGAACAACATTGCTGTTTTGGTTGAGAAGGAAGGGGACCGTGAGATTGACGCTCGTCTTCTTCAGTACGGAGATGTGTTCAAGGTTCTGCCTCACTCGAGAGTTCCTACTGATGGTGTTGTGCTCTCTGGCAAGACTGAGGTAGACGAGTCGATGCTTACGGGAGAGACACTGCCTATTGTTAAGCAGAAGGGCAGTGACTTAATTGCGGGTACTGTTAATGGAGATGGTACTGTCACTGTTCAGTTGACGCGTCTTCCTGGGAAGAACACCGTTACCGACATTGCTCAGCTTGTGGAAGAGGCTACCAAGTCAAGACCTGAGATCCAAGATCTCGCTAACAAAGTCGCTGGCTGGTTTGTCCCCGCTATGGCTACTGTAGCTATTCTTGTCCTTGTCATATGGATCGCCTGTGGTATGGAGGTTCTCAACTACGATGCTGGAAAGAGTGTTGGCAACGCTATCACCTACGCAGTGGCTACCCTCGCAGTCGCATGCCCCTGCGCTCTTGGTCTTGCAGTTCCCATGGTTCTCGTCGTCGCTGGTGGTATCGCAGCCCGGGGTGGTGTCATAATCAAATCTGCTGATACAACCGAGGGAGCACGCAAGACGACCGATGTTGTCTTTGACAAGACTGGCACGATCACAGAGGCGGAGCTTGCTGTGACTGAGCAGGTTAACCTGAATGGGGAGATGGCCGACAACCTCGCTTTGGCCAAGGCTCTTGTTTCTGGTGGTAAACATCCCGTCCCCGCCGCAGTTGAGAAGCATCTTGAAGAACAGTCCATCAAGGCCATGCCCGAGGTGGTCAATGTTCAGGTTGTCCCAGGCGCTGGAGTCGAGGCTGACTACTTGGACTCAACCCTCAGAGCCGGCAATGCTCGATGGACTGGAGCTGATAAACTAGACAATGTGTCGCGCCTTCAGCACGGTGGTCTCACTACTCTTGTCGTAACTCGCGATTCTGTTCCTCTTATCGTCTTTGGCCTCTCAGCTCAGATCCGCCCGGAAGCAGTCCGAGTTATTTCTGAGCTCAAGTCTCGCAACATCAACGTCCACCTTGTTTCCGGAGATCAGATTAAGGCTGTCCAAGCTGTCGCAGCATCTGTTGGTATCTCTCCCGAAAACGTGGTTGGTGAGCGTACTCCGCCTGAGAAGAGAGACTATGTCACTTCACTGATGGATCAGGGCAAACGTGTCCTCTTTTGTGGCGATGGCACGAATGACGCTATCGCCGTAGCGCAAGCCAATGTTGGCGCTCAGATGGGAGGTGGTTTGACAAGTAGCGATGTGACACAGGGTGCAGCAGATGTCGTCCTTCTGAATGGTCTTGAAGGCATTCCGTTCCTTCTTGATATCAGCAAAGTCTCATTCCAGCGCATGTACTTCAACTTTGTATGGTCTGCTGTTTACAATATCCTCGCGATCACGATGGCTAGCGGCGCTTGGGTTGAGTTCAGGATTCCGCCTCGGTATGCTGGTTTAGGAGAGATGGTTAGCGTGGTCCCTGTCATTCTTGCTGCCAACTCCATGTTCTTTGCGCGATACTTTAAGCTCAGGGAATGATGATAGGTTGTTCATACCAATTAGGCCCTTTAAACTCAAGCTCTTGCCGTTCCCTGCATCAGATCAAGCGCATCGGCTGGGTTTTAATTTAAGACTACATAGCTTGTAAAGGACTCAACTACACAGTAGCCCAAATCAAGAAGTTAGTGACCCCAACCCCCGACCTTCTTCTCAAACGTCACTTGCTTTTCATTCTCAGTCAACTTCCTCAAGACTTTAGCGTCCTTGCTATCAAACAGAACAGCAATCTCTTCCAACGTTGGACCTTTACTCTCAGCAAACAAAAACCAGATACAAGCCACCTCAATAACCAGAATCACAATATAAACAAAGTAAAACGTCCAAGACAGCTTATCTAAGCCGATAGGGTTCACGTATTGGTTGAGAACACCAGACAAAGCTGTCACACCAAGACAAATAGCCAAGCCTTTAGCACGGATACTGTACGGGAGGATCTCGGAGCAATATGCTCCAGTCAGACCCGGCCACGCAAGGTCAGCCATTCCATAAAAGAGAAATATCATGGCGAGGACGGCCTTTCCGGCACCTGTGTTACCTGAATCGGCGTATACCGCGGAGCATCTGCACAGACGTTGGTCAGTTTGACAGAAGTGAATAGGATTGAGAGGGCTTACCCCGTCCAGACACTGAACACCATGAGCATGCCGGCAGCTGCAATAAGAAAGAGCATTTATGCGCCCTAAATTCTCGACAAAATAGACAGAGAAACCAATGGCTGCGAAGAACGACCAGATTTGAAGGCCGCTGTTGAATAAGGACTGGTCATAAGGTTTCTGGATTCCAACAGGATTAATAATATCGTGGAGGTAGTAAGATGCGAGGCCATCTCCTGTCTATATCAGTCATGGTGCCCGACGCGCAGTCTTTCAGGAGATATACCTGAACATTGAGAGAAGAATGAGGTCAGAACGATGAGTAATAGACGCTTGCGGTTCCCGGGTGTTTGGAAGAAAACCATCCAGCCATTCCCAGCTGCTTGAGTCTCTAGCTGAATAGTCGCTTGAATTTCGGTGTTTTCGGCATGAAGGAAAGAATTTTTCTGTCGCCATTCGTGTGATACTGTTTAAGACCCGACTTCAGTACCGTGTCCTTGGGAACTGCACAATATAATACGTACCTTGATCAATATATCCAAAGCCTCTGCATTCATGCCCTCGGAACAAAGTCAGTGAGGACTCTCGGGTGGGGTGAACACTCGAGCAATTGCAGCGTGGACATGAGTGCTTGGAGGGCAAGAGGAACGCGCCAAGAAGCTTCTCCTGCGTATTTGATAGTCCCAAACACTGTCCAGGCTGCGATAATTGATCCAACGTACCACAAGGTATTATAAATAACAGCAAATCGTCCACGATGCTGAGGGTATGCCAGTTTCATGATCAGGAGTGGCCCCGCGCCAATAGAGATGTTGGATCCGAATCCGACGAGAAAGCGACCGCTGATGAACATGCTCTCGTTGACGGATAGCACCGCTATAGTTTCTCAGTTATTGTTCCAACATAGCATGAAATTAACGTACCTTAGATAACGACACCGAATATGAGTATGACGCAACCCAGGGCTGTTGCAATGCGACGTCAAACTGATCGGCAATATAAGGGGCTGTTACAAAACACAGATTAGCACACATGGAGTCGTAAGTCGGATCTAGGAACTTACAGAAGAATAGGGCACTGAAGGCGCCAATGTTGAAAGTTGGAGTATATAAATCAAGCGTGGAGCTAGAAGGCCAGCAAAGGATTGAAGCTGGGTCTAGCAACCACAAGCTTCTCTCATATTTGTTGGGGGCTGTTGACCCTAAAACTGGAACCAAGCTTACCAGGCTAGACATTAATACCGAGGCCTTTGGAATGATGTAGGCGACACTGGCTAGCTCTTGTCTCTTTCTAACTAATTGCAGTATCACCGGGTCTCATACAACGTCAGGCACCCTGATGCTCCTATTCTCCCATCTACTACGAAACCCTGAGACCTTGAACGAGGTTACCCAAGAACTAGATTCGAACTTGTTCAGTAACATGGGTCGAGCCATATCTTACGAGACCCTCGAGAAAGATCTGCCGTATACATTGGCATACATATGTGAAAACTTGAGAATAAACCCGGTGTTTGCTTGCCGTTACCCCGGAAGATTATGACTCCTGGTGAGCTCGCGATTCAGAGGTAACGAATACCTCAGAAGGTAAGATTCAGTAACCTGATAAAGTCATTCAAGTCTAACAGTAGAAAGACCACTGTGTTTGCCCTAAACCACGTTGTTCACCATAACCCATCGGTTTGGGGCAAGTACCACGACCAGTTCATCCCAGATCGCTTCCTTGGCCCCAACAGTAAGGAGCTCCAGAGTTACTTGTCACCCTTCAGTACTGGGCATCGTATGTGTATAGGCAAGAACCTGGCAATGATGAACAATTTGAAGGTGCTCTCTACAGTACTGAGAAATTACAAACTGGAGATGCTCCACCCGGAAGAACCTGCCGAGATTGTGAGCGTGGGTATTTCTGAGAAGAAGGAGGATTAATGTGCAAAATATCGAAGAGGTAATCTTGATTTTCAATGGCGAGGCCGAGGCAAACCCGAGGCGACTAGATAAGTAGCGCGTCTAGATAAGCGAGGTAGTTTCAAGCCACGTACTCTGATACGCGGTGTGAAATGGCCCAGATTCCATCCTATCCGCCCATCACCTGTCATTTCGTCAAGATGGTGTATCGCCGGGTCGGAAGGTTATCGGATCTGGCCCAGTGTTCGAGAACTCCACCTGAGTGCATACTGGCCCCGTGAGCACCTTTCGTCACTGTTAAGTAACCCAGCTGTCAGCACTAGATTAGGGAGGCACAAACTATAAAGACTCGACTTGGTTGTTCTAATGTAGTGTGAAGGCCATCAGACAGTCCCCATACTTCCCAGCTTCCAACCTCACAATTGCTATCAACATGGCAGGACAGCAGCCCCCCCGCATTCACAATGAGATCTATCCTTTCCTTCATCCATCAAAGTTCAGAAACTCCTTAAAAGGACAGAATGTTCTTATCACTGGTACACGGCTTGGAAACGGGCTCTGCTCGTCGAAAAAAAACTGTTCTTGTTATCTAACTCTTAGCAGGTGCTCTGGGCACCATTGCCGGCGCAACCGCTGAATGCTTTGCTATTGCTGGTGCCCGCCTCTTCCTATCCGAAATACAGCTCTCGCTACCAGATTTTACCAAAGGTCGTCTTTTGCATCTTGGCGCTGATGCAGTGAACTATTATCGCTGCGACGTCGGGAACCCCAATGAATGCGAGGAGCTGGTGAAACAAGTATGCTGCGCCCAGCAATGAGCCGAGGGATGGTCACTAATAGATATCAACAGGTTGTTTCCACTGTAGGCGACATCGATGTTCTAATCGATGGTGCCGGAGTTGTTGGTGTCCGCGTGGTATGTATACTGCCCCAAGTATTTTCCCAGACATAAGAACTAGGCTAAGGTGTATGCACAGTTCCATAAGCAGGATCCTGCTCTCTTCTTTCGGGACATGGCGATCAACTTCAACGGACCACTCGTCCTGATGCGCTTGGTGTTACCTGGCTTTATTGAGAGACGTCGAGGCTGCGTGATTAATATTGCTTCCAAGGCGGCTACTGTAGACTTCCCATTCAACATTAGCTATTGCACCAGCAAGGCTGCTCTGATCAAGTTGACGAGCGTCCTCCAGGCCGAGGTTGATGAAGTTGCTCCATCATCTGACATCAATCTCTACGCGATCCATCCAGGCGCGGTGCGTTCGGGCATGAAGACAGCCGGTCAGTGAACACTTGATCCTATCAATATTCTTAACATATGCTGATGGATCGCGTTATGCCTCTAGATGGCCATCAAGATGTTGCGCTTGGACAGTTCCCTCAGATCATGGGCCGCTTTGAAGTGTGGATGAAAAGGTTCACTGGCTCGCCGCACTTGGCTGGCATGTCATGTGTAGCTCTCGCAACGGGGATTGCGAAGGATGTGCTGAGGGGCAGGTACTACGATGTCGAACAGGACTTGGAGGATATAATTGCTCAGGTAGAGTTGCTGAAGGAGGATCCACTACTTCACCGTCTGAATATCAGTATGCTCGGGGCATTGGAGCGAGAGGAGGGTGCAATTGCCCAAAAGCCGGAGGAGAGGTTCAACTTTCCTGGATTCTAGAGGAGGTTTACCTACTAATGGCCGACCGATCTCAACATATTAATTATATTCTTTAAAGTCTCCCATGTTGTTTCCAGGGGTTTTCTCATCCGTACAGTAGGCATCGCTCTGCCTAGCCCGACCAGCCTTGATATCACAAAAGCAGTCATACAAAACCTCTAGACTTGCGGGAGCAAATATTAATCCCCCACTACCAAAAGCCTTTGTCCAAAGATCACTAACATCCAATCTATAAAGGCTTGGAATGCCTTGCTCAAGAAAAGTGCCGTACCAGAACACATCACGCTAGGGGATACCTATTAGATGTAACGCTCCTCATGATTCCAATCTCTTCTTCCAACTCGAGAATACGCTCCCGTGCAAGGTCAAGTACTTGACCCCTACTCAAGACCTGCCCTGGGCTTGGCGAGCTGTCTCTATCAGCCAGGGTGTTTGTTCTGGACGCCAGCAGCACTGCTAGAAGACTCTCGAACTGCGCCTTGAGTCGGGTGCGGTACTGCTTCTCGGCGAGGTGATGGCATTCTCGGATGTGTGCTGGCGTGTTCGTGGTCACTTTATATCGGCGGTTCTTAGGCTTGCGTGAAGCGGCTCGAAGTTGGATATCGGTCATCTGTGGGACCTGAACCGCTTGGTTTGGTGACATAGCCTGTTGGTCTATCGCAGAGGAACCTTCAATCGTTGTGTTGGTAGAAGAGAACATGTCGGTGTCGTGATTTGGCATTGTTGTAGGGCTCGGCAGGTAGTTGAAAGGGTAGCAAGCGTGCACATAATCAGCAAGCTCAGGTGAACTGGACGTGTTGGATAAATACTCAGATAAGTACTCATCCACGTCCCATGGGAGGTTTTGAGCAGTCGCTGTTAAAGAGTAAGAACACATACATCAGCTTATCAGGAGGGGGCTACTTACCCTGCTCATTTTCTGGGCCAAGAGGCATCTGATTGGTGTGAGTCAGTATAGTTCATGTTCTTGATCAACATGGGTGGCACGATCGCGAGCTAAAGCAGAAAAAGTGCTGGGTAGATGACGGTAAGGATGTGAGGGATGACCTACTAGCGGCTGATTTTCATCAGTGCTTTGATGCAGGGTGTTGGAGGCTCGACCGAATTCCAGAGCGGCCATCTCGAGCTGCAGGTGGTAGTTGGTGGATTGCTTATTGGTTTGGTCAAGCGGTTTATACTGGTATGGCCCTCTGCCAGATGAATCGGTTTGCTAGTGGTTCGGATTTCAAGACAACAGGCACCGCCTGGCTATTAAATGAATCTCGTTGTAGTGGTGCGCAGCGACGTGAAGCCCCGCAGCGATAAAATACCCAGTTCAATAGCCCAGCCCTGTCCCGAGATAGTGGCGTAGTCTACCGCGTGCCATGTCGACCGATTCCGAGACTTGGCGATCGATCGTACGTTCGCGACCCTTCAACAGGGTCAATCCTCCTACAAGTATGCTTATTGTATTTCAGCAACATGAGGGCTTCGGGGAGCCGGGCTTGCGGCAAGTTCCGTGTCCTCCCTTCAGCGAATCAATTCTGGCTGTGAAGAGGTCTAGACCGGTCCTTGGGTTGTGCTGGGCTGAGGTCCAGACCGGGTCGTGAGACACGTCATCACAAAGCGGTACCCAAAAGCTTAAAGATCGAAATTCAACTGGGAATGCCCTCTCATTCATCAAAAATGGCCTTACAAGTGCTAGCTATGGAAATCAAGATCTAGCCAGATTAACTTAGTGACCTTTGATCTGTGCAGGTTAAACAATGTCATAGCTTTCACTCTAGTCCTCTACAACCAATTACATACCTATTAACTGCCCGTTGCTTCCCAGGCTCCCCTCCATCGCCGACTGCCACACTTCCCATCCCTGTCGAGTCATCCCCAGGCATGGCAGAGCTGACGACCATTCCCATTTGAGGCGTTCAGGGTGCTGCGATCTCATGTTCGGCATTGCTTTTGGAGAGCCCAGCATACCATAGCTCCCGATTCCTGTTGTTGTTCCTTTAACCTAGGATCGAGGCACTGGTGAAGCCTTGACCTCTGCCCAGGATCGGATAGTTATGAGTCAAGGATGGTCACTCAGAATACATCTAAGAGCCATATGTTTGCTGTATGAAGAACTATATGAAGGACTGTATGCGTGGGCTTATGCCCGGTTTCAGTAGCTCTGAATTCCCTTGTCTTTATGCTTCAAGCTGATTCTTTTACTGTTGTAAAGAGTGTGTATTTTGGCCTTTTCAGCTTTGCCAGGAGTAGCTGACTTTTTGCTGAGTGCTCATACTAAAACGATGATTGGACGTCCCAAGATGACCCTGTGCAGTAGAGCCAAGCCACTTGAAAGCACCGTAAGACTTTAATTAGAGTGTCGCCAAACTCCCGGTTCTGTCACTTAACGTGGCACAATTGGTGTCGCTGGGGCAAGCCCAAGGACGTATAATTGCTTCACTGCTATGGGTACTTGAATTCCAGTATCTTCTCTCGAGCTTCCTGCATCGCCGAGTCCCGTACAACGGAGTCGCAACTCCGAGAAACTGAACATTTTATCCTTATCAAGCGATTGATCAAGTGACAAGTCATGTGAGGATTGAAATCTCAATTACCGGGTGGCGTGATAGCCTAAACCCCGACTTTGCGGCAGTGCTCTGTTCGCTGAATAATCTAATTCCCTGTGAGTATGTGGCTGCTTATGGTTATAACGCCATGACTACCTCTAAATCGTTGCCTGAATCCCGAGTACGTGGTTGACTTCAGACTTTAAGCGGGGATTTAGCTTTATTGGCAACACTGCATCGGACTATGTCCATTTTCGGAAGTGGAATCATTGAAGACAAAAGTTTGTGGCTTACTGCCATCATCATATGACGGTGAGACAGGTTCTCTCAGCTGCAAGCTAAAAATGTTTTCGCTTTCTGTCCAGAATGCGTTCTGAGATGCGAGTCGGGAAAAGCGACGGTCTAGACCACCAACCCCTGGCATGACCCTTGCGCGTAGTGTGACGTTCCATCTCAGATACCGGAGAGGAGTAAGGAGATAACATGACTGCTGATAGGGAGCGTAATGGAGGGAATACAAAAGGGCTGGCCTTAGTGGCTGCGTGGACACTAGCAGAGCATTGCGAATATCTGATCTACACAGCTGCAAGTTTCTTATACAAGGAACACAAACAGTATCAAAGTACATCACATAGTCAGTATACCTTTTATCTCTGTGTAGTTTTGATAGAAACTAAGAGAGCTTGCCAAATAGCTACTATCATGGATGTATTTCCGTCTGACTTTGTCGAAAATACGTGGCATCAGCCCTCGGGGTACCCTGCCTTTCCATCACCGCCCGATACTCATCTCGGCTTTCATAGCCTTGACCCATCAAGTGCTCTAGTCAATGGTCCAAATGATATGGCTCAGCTCGATCCTTGGTTCTGTCAGAGATGGCTAGATAATTCTGGGGACGTGCAAACAGAAGCTCCCGCAAACTCAGTCCACAGCCAGGGTTCTTCACCAACACCATATTTAGAATACGGCATTCACGACAATGTCCAGCCTGCTCAAGAAGAATACTCATGCGAAATGTCCAAAACCCAACAGCAAGCAAAGCCCAAGTCACACAAATCTACAGCTGTTGCAAAGCAAAGCAACTCCTGCAAAGGCGGCCAGAGCCAGAATTCTGAAGAAGATAGAGCCTCACGTATTCGAGAGAGGAATCGAAACATTGCGCGCAAATATCGAAACCGTAAACACCATGAAGCAGAGGCAATGAAAACTTATGTGGAGAAATTGCAACGGGAGAATGCCATGCTAAGGGCCCGCTGCAATGGGCTGACCGAGGAAGTGCTGGATCTCAAAAGTCTATTACTGCAGCATTCAGAGTGCAATTGTACTATGATCCAGGCCTTCATTGCCGCTGAGGCCAAGCGGTCACTGCAGAGCCTTCTTTCACCAAACCCATCAGGTTAAGTTAATGTATACAGTATTGAACTGAGCTGGAGGAAGATCTTTTATTGAGTCTTACATGTTAACCACGAGAAGTAAACTACAGCAGAGTCCTGGCTACATAGCCTCTAAGGGTACTTATTTATAGCTTGAGCTTTCTATTGCTAGGAGTAAGACACGTGATATCAATTTATACGACACATTAGGCTGCAATGCGTTCTGACTGATGACTCTCCTCTTATATCTTTCTTAGGACTTGATATGTTGTAAAACCTTTAATTTGAATATTTGCGTTAACTCACTACTAACTCCGATTTCTTGATGCTTGAGTTTACGATGGTAATGTACGACAACACGATGCAACAAGCGCTGGATAACAGCCCCGAAGATCAGCAAGACCTTGGTCTGGCCCTGTATATGCACAGCATCGCACTGGTGTTGCGAAACCACTTCCACCATACCAGAGAGAAACATTCAACTGAGGAGGCAGCGGATATGGCTGAGACTGCCATACTTGTCGCATCAGATCGCGATACCAATCTACCGAACTATCACTACAGCCTTGCCCTAATATTGGGGGATCAGTTTTGCCATTCAAGTCTCTGACACAATTGAGCATACTATCAGAGCAGCTCACCGAGCCTCGGAGCTAGCCCCAAAGTGTCGCTTCGACCGGCTATTCTGACTCGATTCTCTATCCAAAATGCTGTATGACCAGTTTGATGTCAAACGATGATGATACCTGGAGAGATTCTCTAAAGGCCATTGAAGAAGCTGTCAAAGAATGCCCAGAAGTTCAATCGGATAGACCAGAGTTCGTAGACCATTTCGGCCGTGTTCTGATTGATTCGATCACTTTTACTGGCTGTGTCACCGTCCTAAGAACTTGATTGGTTTAGGGCATGTGAGACAGTCCGTCAACAGCCTACCAGACGGTTACTCGCATAGAGCGCAATACCTATCAACTCTTGCAGAAATGCTTCATTGCCAGTACACTATCACGCTAGGTGAAGCTCGCGCTTTGGAATCTGTACATGTAGCAAAAGATGCAATCGCGACAACCCCAGAACGTAGTCTGGAAAGGGCAATATATCTATATTCATTTGGCAGGCTTCTTGCCAGCCCATGGGACTACACACAAGCAGAAGGTCATATAGACGAGGCTATTCGCCTGGTTATACGGGCCGCAACAGAGGATCACGGCCATGCTAAAGACTGGGTAAACCGCCGGACTGACTTAGGGCGTCTTGCAGCTCGTTCTACCGCTATAGGGTCACTTCAAGACCTCGATGAATCCATGGAGATCGCTCGAGAGAGCCTGAACATGCCGCTAAACGATCTAAAACACGATTAGGGAGATCTCTTCATGCGAACCGGCTGAGCCAGCGGTACGTGAGAACTGGATCATTTTCAGACCATTAGGAGGCGACAAAGGTCATTACAACTAATCTTTCACTGGCCCAGCACGATGACCCAGCTCGAGGACACGCTTTTCAAAATCTCAGTACCGCCATAGGTGATCGTTATTTTATGTCGTGGTCAATGGGTGTTCTTGATGAATCTATCAAGCTTGCCCAAAAGGCTGTGGAGACCATGCCGATGGCATCCAAAGATTGGCCAAGATGCCTAGCCACTCTAGGGTCTAGCTTTGCTACAAAATATCGCCAGACAGGACGATTGGCAGATCTTGAAGAAGCCATCAGAATCTTGGAGAGAGTACTGAGCTAAACGCCAGAAAGAGATCACATGTGGATAGGAGTTGCATCTTGCATCGGAAACTTCTTCATGAATATATATGAAAGATTGGGAGATGCTTCCGACTTGGCACGATCCATCGAACTGGCTCAAACTGCACTTGAAAAATGTTAACAAGGGAGCGAGAGCAGAGCGAGCTATCTCCACAGACTGGCAACAACCCTGGACTATCGTTCCAGACGCAACAAGTCCATGAAAGATCTTCAGACTTCTATATATCTCAGTTACCAGGCAATGGAAGCAGTGTCCACCAATGACGTGAGTTACCTGACTCTCCTGCACGGGGTAGGAGTAACTCTGGGACAAAAATACAAAGTAACAAACGGTTTATCAGATCTCGAGGAAGCTATTCGCTTTGCCAAAAACACCGTTGATGCTATGGGTGAAGCCCATCGCTGCCAGACTGAGGCTCTCAGTAACATGGGCGAATACCTTCTGAAGCGGGCAGCGGCCACTAGCTGCAAGGACGATGAACACGAAGCAACACGTTTCTGCCAGGGAGCATTCATGAAGACCCAATCGTCAGTCAAGAGTCGCATGGATGCTACACGCCGTCTTATCTTCATCTACACTTCACAGTCAGAATGGCGACTAGCCTATGATGCTCCCATGCTGGCTATTGACTTGCTGCCACAATTGCTAATGTGCTCGCTGCGCAATACCGATAAGCAGGAACTCTTGACGACTGCGTCAAGACGCCGCTGGCCTTGCGCTTCAACTTTGTGAAGCACCTATTGTAGCTCTTAATAAGCTTGAGAGAGGTCGTGGAATGATCCTATCTTTTCTGGATGACGTATATATGGACCTTGATAATATAAAGGCAAACTACTCTGATCTGGCAATGAGATTTATTTCTCTATGCAATCAATGAGGACGAGATACGTTCCTGAAAGAGATGCCAGCTTAGCATGGAATCAAGATTCTGATAAACGGCATGAGGCTGGTCAAGAATTTGATAAATTGGTTGCCGAGATACGTCATCAACCTGGCGCTGAAGATTTCTTACTTCTGCCCACTAAGCTAGAAGTCAAGTTAGCTGCCAAATATGGTCTGATAATCGTGATCAAAATCTGTGCATTGCGATGCGGCGCCATCATGATCAAACAGCATCAGATTCGAGCCATACCATTACCTGATTTCGATCTTCGCACCATGATCGACTTTGCTGTGGATGGTACGTTACGAAGCTCCAGTTCAATGGAATGGTTGTGGGCCAACATCGCCAGCCCTGTGCTAGAACCTCTCGACTTGACTGAAGACGCAAATGCCCTACACGACCGCTGCAGCAAACGCTATTACTTAGTATGGAAAAAATACCTGGCAGCTTCAATTTTCTAAACGCACCAAAAGAAGCCGCTGCTGTTCGAAAAGTATGCTAGTCAATGTAGATCACCACTGCCGAATTGAAGCCTCATAAGCAAGACATTATTTCGCAGCTATTCCAGTCGGACATCTTTCACTATGCTGGGCATGCATATACTGATGGTCGTAATTTGGTAGAGAGCTACTTATACCTGATGTCGATAAAGCCAACTGTCTTACGGTCTCAAATCTCCTCGGTAACAACTTGCAGAGACAATCGCCATTCCTCGCTTACCCCTCTGTATACGGGACAGGAGAGATGCAGAACATAACTTGACTGATGAGGATATTCATCTCACATCTGGGTTCCAGCTCCTGGGCTTTCACCATGTGATTGGGACTCTTTGGGCAGTTGGTGACTCTCTCTGTGTTGAGATCGCGAGGCTTGTTTACGAGGAACCAAGAGACAGGAGGAAGACCGACAGGGCGACGGTTTCTCAAGGTCTACGCAAGGCGACGAGGAAGCTACGCGATGCTTGGCTTGACATCCAGGACAGCAATCAATACAGGATCAGCATTGAGATCAATGGTGGCCAGGAGAACGCGATGAGCGCGAATATGAAAGATATCGTGCCTATTTGAGGAAGAAGAATCTTGGCCTGATTGGATAGTATATGTGCACTATGGGATATAACTTGTCGCGCTGTTTGACTTACTTTAGAATTCTGCTTTATTTGCAGTTGAGACTTGTGGCTAAGAGCTTAGCTCAGCAGTGAGAACTTGGTCGAGACAGGCATTGTCAGACAATACTACTGAGGATGTGGTGACGTACGATACTCTGTTTAGATTAAGTCTCATATCAAAGAATATTGCCGGGGAGTAAGAAAATAGCCGTAGTCAAAAAGTTTAATAGGGAAGCATCCATCGGAGTTATGGTTGATACCTGCCTGATTGAGCACTCGGAGCACCGGCCGATAGTTGCCTGATTTGGCAAGTGATCAAGGGTTAGCGCAATCTTAAGAAGTTAGATAAAGCAAAGAATGGAGCGGGTGGCAAGGCTAAGTTCTGAATGCTTGTATAAATACAATTCCTTCGCAGACTATGTGGACCGGTCGAGTCGAGAAAAGGTGTCTTTTGGATGTAATGTTAGCAGCGCTGGGCTGGGGGTCTCGGGTGGCTGACAGCTTAGCATTATAAGCATTTAAGCTTATATCGCATGCCGCTTGCTTCGCTTTCACTATCACCCGAGTGGAGAATCCTCAAGGGACGGCCGGGAAGCAGGTCTTGGCAATATCTGGACGATGTCACGTCTTGCAAGGGTAGGGTACGGGACAAAGTGTTGAATTGAGTAGGGACTTTTTTTCTCTTTCGCCCCGTCTCGGTCTCTGAAGAATGGCATGATGTCACTCATGGATTTGTTGCCGTGAATGGTAGGGGAGCGCGGAATGCTAGTGGTGATGCATCAGGCAGTGATTGACCCCCATCAATATATATTTCTCAGCTAGTCGCCCTCCTCCGACAAAATAGCGCACCCTTTCTTTTGTGACACAGAATAATCCCTCAAAAGGACCACAATGACCCGTCTAGCGCAGCTACTCCTGGCAGCCGGTGCCACTCTTGTTGGCCTCACTTCTGCACAATGCAGCCTCACCCCCACGGCCAGCATCGCTACCGCTGATGGCGTCGAGTTCAAGCTCCTACGCACCAACCTGCAGCGCCCTCGACATCTCGTTGTCGATACCGAGGGAAATCTTTTGATCGCCGAGGCTGGCAGCAAGGGCGTGAGGAGGGTTGTCCTCGACGATGGCAAAGACCTAGATGTCTGCATCGACTCTGACAAAGCCTTGATCTCCAATGCGAATGTACGTTTCTCCAATCCTGCATGTTCTTCAGCAGCGAGGATATAATAGTAACAAGAAGGCTTAAACATAGCTAAACCACGGCATCGCTCTAACTGCCGACGGTAAAACCATTCTCGTATCTACTCCCAGCGAGGTGTATGCCTACGACTACGATGCCTCCAAAGGCACTGTAGGGTCTCGTCGAACCGTCATCACGGGTATGAGTGCCACTTCGACTCATTCCACCCGCACTCTTACGATCCCTCTCGCTGCAAATCCTAATTTGCTGCTCGTGGCTGGCGGATCCGATGGCAATTTGGACGTCGAGACTGTGAATAAAGATGTTGTGCGCAGTCAGGTGAGAGTCTTCAAGATTGATGAGCTGTTGGCGGCGGATGCTCCTCTTGTGTATGGTGAGGCGGAGGTACTTGGCTGGGGTCTTCGAAACAGTGTCGGCTGGGCAGAGGACCCTTCTACGGGCAACATCGTAAGTAAATCTTTTCAGCCATGATGTTTGGCTTAGCGACAAGCTGTTGACTGACTCGGCTTGCAGTGGTCCGTTGAAAACTCCGTCGATAACCTTTACCGCGGCGACGTCGATGTTCATAACACCAATCCTGGTGAGGAACTAAACTTCCACGGCCTTCCCAACGACACCTCCAGCGCTCGGTATGGCGCCAACTACGGATACCCCGGATGCTTCTCCATCTACGACACTTCCAATATTAAGGACTACCCCGGCGGAGCAGAGGTCGGCAAGCAGTTTGCTGGTACACCAGACGGAGAGACAGATCTGGGATTCACAGATGAGGAGTGTCAGGAGAAGCAAGCCCCAAGGATCACATTTGGATCACACCTTGCGCCGCTGGACATCAAGTTCCTTGACGGTAGTGCGGCATACATTGCATTTCACGGAAGCTGGTGAGTGACCTTAGATGTGCTTACCTGTTGCATGAGTGTTTGCTAACTGATTCCAGGAACCGTAACCCTGGTGATGGCTACCGCCTTAGCAAGGTTGACTTTGCCAACGGCGAGCCTGTGCCGGAATCTGACGACCCTAAAGCTGAAGTGCCGCTGATGTGGAACACAGATAATACCAAGTGTCCTTCAGGCTGCTTCAGACCGGCGGGCCTGGCATTTGACAAGTCCGGAAGGCTGTTCCTAACCAGTGACTCTACTGGGGAGCTGTATGTTCTCACTGGTGTATAAAGACTTGGGCTACTCGATGATATCAAATAGATATGCTATACTTGGGTGAATTCTATTTATTCTTGCTATTATATGTTGGCCATGCCTCATTGTTGTGACAAAGGAAACGATCTACATGTGAACTTAAACATCAACAGCAAACACAGAGCCATCGCTGTTGCCACTATACGTAAAACCACATTTTCCGTTACCAACAACAAATCCAGCACCAGTATCAGCGCCCTTCTTAGACATAAAGTAGTTGGGATGGTTGCCCTGTGACTTGCACGTCGAGCCAGCATGGTACAAAAGAAAACAGTTGCGGTTTGCAGCACGGAAACTCCAGGTCTCGCAGCCAGTGAACTGCATGCAAGAGACACAGCACTCTTCAGCGCTGCTGGCACCATTCGCAACGATCTGGAAATCAGACGGGATGCCAGGGCCGTTATTGAGAACGTTGGTGACGTAGTAGCCTGTGCTTGCGCTGTTGAAGTCGGGGCCAAACATGTTGGCTTCTTTGCAGGCTGCGTACTGGGTGGGGCCGGAGATGACCTTAGTTTTGGTGGCGGTGGCAGATTTGGTTGTTGTCTTCCATTTGGTAGAGTAGGTGGTGACTTTCATGGAAGTGGTGAAGGACTTGGTGACAGATACGTCTTTGGGAATGAGAGTTGTAGTGGTAGATATTGTTTGGACGATAGTGGTTGTCTGCATACTATTGACTGTCTTGGTAACTGGAGTGCCAGTCTTCTGCACAACCTTTGTGTTGGCATTTGGAAGGAGTTTGGTGCCTGTACAAAGACGTCAATCAAATGTCCGCAGAGATGCGCATGAACGATGGAGAGAACTTACACTGGACTTTTGAGGGGAATTTGAAAGCCTTCATTCCAGGCTTGATTACGGCACGAGCATGAGGCTTCTGGAACAACCTGTCACGCTTTTGCGCATTCAGAGATCTCGAGTTCACGGTGTCTGAGATGAACTTGAACCCAGCAGTAGTTGGAATCTGAGTAGTAGACGTTGAAGTCCTTGTGCCTGTCTTTGTGCTGGTTTTAGTAGAAGTAGATGTCACGACAACAGTGGCCACCTTAAACAGCGTGGTGGTAGTGCTGAAAGTATCGGTGCCGCCTTTGCCTGTGACTGTGAAGGTCTTTGTAGAGAACACTGTGATTGTTGACCATTGATTGGCTTTCTTGACCACGGTTGGAATTATGGTGGTTGTTGTTGTGGGGGCTACACTGTCTGTCTTGGTGACAGTGACAGTCTGGACATCTGCGACTGACTCTTTGCCGAGTTTCGTCTGGCAAGTCACATCATCGTCGTCGGCCGCGAAGACGGATGATGAGAAAAGAGGAAGAAGGAGTGCGGAGAGGAGAGTGGTCTTCATGGTGGTTGGGAAATACGTGATGATTGGGGAGAGGAGAAGTATTCGTGTCCTGTTCAATAGATAGAGGAATATCTAGCAACAGTCATTATATACAGGGAGTTATCTGGAACTGACCATTTAGTACTTACAATTTCCCTGTATATGAATGCCGTTTTCGCCACTCCCTAAAGCGCAGTCTGGAATTCCAGAATATTAAGACTCGCAACCTTTACACAGTTACAGCGATCTGCAAACGGCAATGCCCCTTTTCCGAAGAACGGAGCGAAATATTGTAGACAAAAGTACACAAGCGCAAAGTTTCTCGAGAAGAAGGGTTGGCCGCGATGGCGTTGTCCAGACCCTAAGCCTCGGAATGTGAACATGGGAAAGTAGTCTTTCTTCCATACCTCGTCTAGCTCGATCTTCCCCATGTCTCAAAAACGTGGTCAGCCACGTTTTTTGTTTTGGCCAGATTCAGGAATAAACTGCGAGCCAATAGATGAATGGCGGGTTGATAACAGTGAGGAGTCGGCTGCCCTATCAAGGGGCTTTACCAGCTCAAAGGCTCGAGTAATTGCAGCAGGATACCAAAGAGGGGGTCTCTGGGTATGGTAGCAGTCGCTAAATATTCTTTTATTGTCTAATTGAGCCTATGATTGCCTGTGACTCCCTGTGACTGTCATCTACACCAGTCGACCGGGTTGAGTCGAGCCTAAAACCGTGTTCATGGAGGTTACGCATTACTCATATTCTACAGTAAGAATTATTATTCAATTCTCTATGTAATAAACAGGAGCTCGGGGAAACTGCAATGAGACTTTCCATGTCGCATGCATTTTCCCGTCCTCTCTGCGACTATCACCAAGCATACCAGAGTCAATAAGCGTTCAACCTTGGAAAAAACAAGCAATGGCTTGTTGAAACAAGCTTTTCTACTTACCCGATTCAGCGTCCATTCCGGGTGATCACAAGGCTTGGACTAGTTAAGCTTACCTCCCGCTCCAAGAGACAACCAGACAACCTTAAAATAGTAGCGCCACGTTTACCGCCACCATTTATTGCATGGAGTATTTATTCCTATATACATAAATATCCTTCATCGATGCATCCAATTCGTTGTTTTCGATCTCAGCCACTCATAGGCGAACTCGGGCTCGGCGATAAAGGTCCTTGCCTCGGGCACGGTCCGCACGTGGCGGCCCGGGACAATACTAGCTCAGCCATGCATACCAACGTCCGCTGTGACCAGTCTCAGATCAGACATTGCTTTGCTGCACACGGGAGAACGCTTGGAATTCTATGAGTGGTTTCCTCTTTCGCCATATTCTGACTGTGAAGTAGATATGCGTTAGGATCGTGAAAGCTAAAGTAGGAAGATCGAACTAGAAGGTGCTGCTTTCAAAATGTATAATGGAGTCCAGACTCTGATGGATATTAACTTGTGTAGTTATCACAAGGCAGAACGAAGTGGACGGGTTGCTCAAAGGTGGCTTGTCCATCACACCCTACCAGGACCGCTCATGGATGCTTAGGGAACTGGTGATGGGCTTTAGGAATAGTCACAATGCTGGTCACTGCGAATATGGCCACTTCATCAATATTGCAGGGGCCATCGCGATGTGACGGAATGACCTTGGCTTCCTGCGGTGCTATTAGACTCCCCCGTCCTGGTCTCGCGCTGTTCTGCATGCTGCCCGTAATAGTTCCCTTTCTCTTCGATTTCACCCCCGTGCATCAGCTCTTTGGTGCATCCAAGCATTAGTTGCTCATCATGATCCTCAACAAGCATCTCGCTTCTTGTATTGTCCTTCCTTTCTTCATCCTCACTGCGTCTGCCGCTCCAAGCTATGACCTTCCAATTCTCAACCGTCGAGATGATGCCAACGCTACAAGTACTAGCAATAACAGCACAACTCTCGAACCCATCATCCCCCCAGAGGTTGACCCAAAGGACTTTTCAGTCTTCAACCTCGACAAACAAGTCACTCTAGCCTGGGCTGGAACACCAGACTCAGAGCCCGGGTCGAAACGCATGCGAAAGCGCGACAACGCCATCTTCTCTCAGGCCAACTTTACCTTTCGATACCCCGTCATTCCTCTTGACCACTCCGTCTTTATCTCGAGTGTATCTTGTACCAAGGGTGCATTGAGCGGTGTGATATCGAATTCCGCTGCCTATAATTATGCCAAGGGGCAGTGGAAGGGCGCTGGGAAGATCATCTTCATCACCTCTGTGGATGGGTGCGGCGAAGATCATGCCAATGACTTGTTTCTCTCTCAATCCATCACGTTCAATGATACCACCAAATCATTCACTGCTAAGGGCTCCACCACTGAATATGGAGATGTGTACGAGAGCTTCAAGCTCGACTTCGGCAAGATCGGAACACTAAATGTCCGGCGGGCGATCGATAAGAGAGCCGTGAGTTGCAATCATCGCTGCCAACTCTTCGAGTTTGAACTGACTTGATACAGATGTTTGAGCCACATAAGCTTGAAAAGCGGCTAAGCAAGACTTGGTCCTACGAATGGTCTCAATATCTCAATAACGAAGAGCTCCTTGGGACAGATGAAGACGCGCCATGGCCAAATGCGGCGAAGCTCATTGAATGGGGCTCAGAAGGCGGAGGAGAGGATGATTCGTATAAAAAAGGCGAAGTCGCTGACCCAAACGGTCACCATAAGCGTTGGGATAACGCCACGCTTTCAGAGCGCGACTTGTCCTACGGTCTGATCCTTTATTGCGTCGAGTGTGGATTTGGCGGCAAGGCTTCACTTACCGGAACCATTGAAGCCAGCCTTATCCACGGTGTGACGAAAGCTCAAATCCAGTTCAACGCTCAATTCAAAGCTGGACTCAACCTTGGACTCAAGGCTTTCGTCACGTATGAGAAGGAATGGACATATCCTGTCGCCGAATTCTCTCCCTGGAACTTTGGCATTCCGCTTCTATGCACTGTTGGGCCTTATATCGGTCTCGATGTTCAAGCTGGGATGACTATTGAAGCAACTGGCACCCTACTTATCGGAGCTTCAGTTGAATGGGAGAACATTGACATCTTGATTGATCTGCTAGACTCTAGCAATAGTCACTCCAATGGTCTGACACCGGTGTTTACGCATAGAACTGAATCTACTGGTGAGCTCAAAATGGAAGCGTCTCTAGGCCTCCCTGCTAGTGTTGGCGTCAAGCTCAATGTCTTGAAAGGATTGTGGACAGCCAAGGGAGGAGTTGTCGACACGCCGTCAGTGGTACTAGAAGGGAGCTTCGAGGTCAGCGCAACAGTCACTGATGACGGCGAGATAGTCGCTGATGTTGATGGCGATTGCTACGGCATCGCTTGGAACATCCATTTCGAAAACACCCTCGAGGCGTTTATCACACTTGGTGACAACACAAACAAGTTTCCTCTCATTGATCCCATGGAGAGTGATCCCATCGCTGAAGGCTGCATTGGCTATGTCAATGACGGAACTGGCGATGACGGAACTGATGATGAGGGCGGTATGTCTGGATCTGGAATGGACTGCGGTGATAGTGGTCTATTCGCTGATTGTGTTGGGTCGCAGCCGGCGCCTGTGTCTGGCCCAACATCCAAGAAGAAGACTGACAAGAAGACCGACACCAAGTCCACTCAACAGAAGGGCACTGCTCAGAGCAAGTCCAGCGGCAGTGATAAGAAGGCTAACTCGAATAAGAAGCCCAAGACGTCAACTACCAGCAAGAAACCTACCGCCACCAAGACTAAGAAGCCAACCAAGACCTCGAGTGTTATAACTGCTACTACAAAGAACACCAAAGCTACCCAAGCTGCTGCTAATAAAGTCAGCCCGGCAAAAGCATCCACAACATCCAAGAAGCCTGCCGCAGCATGCACTCCTTCAGCTGTCGCCAACTCCAAGACTCCACCACGCTCAGTTTGCAAAAGAAATGTGGCAAAGGCCCGTGTCCCCTCCAAGTCCATCATCGGGACTGCTTCTTCCGTGAAGAATGTGAGCACTTGCGCCGAAACTTGCTTGAAGAGTAAGCAGTGTTTGAGCTTTGGGTATGGCGAGGATAAGACGTGTCAGCTTTATGGGAAGAACCTCAAGAGCCTTGGTGTCACGTCAGGTAAAGGGAAACAGTCCTCGGTGTTTTATGACAGGAAATGCTACGCGTTTAGTAAATGTTCAAAGTAGCAGGGTGGACTTTCGGGATGGACTAAGAGCAACAGGCATCAAGCCTCAAATTGCATAATTTCTTTTGTCGCTGAACACAATGCTTCACACTACTTATACATGTTCTTACATCTTATCATCACGGGTCTTCATGCTCTGCGAGTATATACTGTGATGTATTGTCATCCGAGTCCACCAAGGTGCTTAAACTATGTACAGTGAAGGATGTGCCGGACCCCTCGGTAGGACTGGACCATTTGTATATAATAATACTTCCACCAGGTTACAATGTACAAGGAATGCAAGATATCCCTCCCCATTTCTCGAGTGTAAGACTTGCAGATAGCCAACACGTTTGCTGGCCTCAGAGTCTGCAAACACTCAGGTTATTTAACAGCGGAGCTTAGCGCTAGTGCCAGCAGCGGCGTTGAAGAAGCTCCAGGTCTCACCAGGGGCGAACTTCTGGCCGTTGGCAGTAGGGTCACCGACATGGCCACCACCGTGTGCGATCCAGGTAACAGGCTTACGGCTGCAAGTGTAAGAGGTCTTAACGTAGTTCTGGGCACCGGGAGCGGGATCGTTGACCTGCTTCTGCTGGCAGCCGTTGGTACCGATCCACTTGTCGCGGAGCTGGCGGCCCTGCTGGATGCTGAGAACGTTGTCGGCGGATCCGTGGATGTGAAGGTAAGAGACGGGAGTGTTGCCGCCGTTGCAGCCGGAGAGGAGAGCACCAGAGATGACGGCGACTGCAGCGAAGTCGTCTATAAAGAGTTAGTATATATAGGGCTAGTAGGGTATGAGGGTGATGACGTACTGGGTCGGGAGCAAGCGACACTGTGGCTCATGGCACCACCGTAGCTGAAGCCGGTAGCGAAAACTTGCTTCTCATCAATGCAGAGGTTCTGCTTGGCAAAAGCAAGCATCTGATCAGTAAAGGTGATATCCTCACCACCCTGGTTAGCCCAACCAGCGTTGAGGCCGTTGGGGGCAATGAAGATGGTAGAGTCGCCAGCCAAGTTGCGAAGGCCGTAGTAACCGCCCTGGACGACGTTGCCCATGTTGCCGCTGAGCCAGTGGTAGCCGAAGACGAGACGGTGGGGCTTGTTGTTCTGGTAGTTGTTGGGCAGCTGGAGGGTGTACTCGCGGTTCTTGCCGTTGACTTGCATGGTCTTGACGCCGCTGGAGGGAGGCTGCTTGCCACAGCCAGCTGAGGCAGCGTCGCCGAGCCCAGCTGAGGCGAAGAGGGCGAGGGTGAGGGTGAGAAGAGACTTCATCGTGAACGAAAGGACCGAGCCTATTCTTGGAGATTCCTGGTGGAGAAGAAAAAGAAGAAGAGAAGAGAGTAGTTGGTTCTGTCTAGCAGATCCTTGTGTGATGATGAAGAAGAATTGAATCTCTTGAAGGAGAAGAATTGAAGATCATTATATACTACTTCTCGTATCACTAGACGTTGCCCTGTTTTTCCAGCTGCCGAAGCTTCACCCGTGCCAGCCCTGAAGACTCCTCACCAGGAGTTTCCCAAAGGAGCCATTCTGCACAGATCATTGTCATGCGTGTTCCAAACAAGTTCACCCGGTAGTCAATCCATTTCTCCAAACAGCCGACAATGTCCATCAATGGTCGAATGAGGGATCCGGAGTCTGTGGGTCCGAGGGCTATATCCCCTGTCACACTGAGACTTGCGTGGGGATGTTTCGAAACAGCAATAGTTTCATTATTAGCCGGTAGATCATTTTCCATCAATTGCTGAGGAGGTCTGTTTCTTGGACGCTGGCACTGAAATTTCGCCTGCAATCTTTGCCAAACAAGCGTAAAATTAGAGGCATTACCTTAAATTCTCCCAGGAAATTTTGACATCGCAAACTGCGTACCATTTGGGTGATTACCCCGAGCTGAATGCTCTCTTGGGCTTATCGATAAGCTGCCTCGCTTTCGGAGGAGTTTTTTCCTGATGGGGCGAGGCTGCAACGGGAGAATTGTTAAAGACGGCGTGATGGCTATAGCATACTTGAAATGTATAACACGATCAAGTATTTGCCAATCATGGTAACAGTGTTTTTCCGGAGCTCGTGTTATGAGTCTATGCGCACCTGTAGGAATTGAGTCTTTGAATGCATTGACAACAACGATCTACATACCTGATGCACGTAAATGCGGAGGTGAAATAAACTGCTACGTTAACATTTTGTCAATTTAACCGTTTCTTGGCAAAGAATTGGTAACAGCTGATAAAACGAGTATAGGGTGATTTCGACAGTGTCCACAAGAGAAGCAGTCCTCTGGAATATATAAGATAATTCCTGCTCCCGGGTAGAGCACGCAATCCCCCACATCCCGTAGCTTCGACGATAAGCCTTATCGTCATCCCAACTATCTTATCAGCCATCATACAAGGAACAACAGAATAGACTTTGAACTGGCATAAATGGGCCGATTATGAAGTTAGGTTGACGTCCAAATACAGGATGATTGACGTTTTTCCCGGCCCGTTGGACCGTTTCCCAAACCTGTTCCTGAAGTTGTTCTCGCTTCCCCACACTCTGAACTTGTCCCATTCCAGAACGGAGTCTAACCTCCGTTTGGTAGACCTCGTGATAGGCCGACTAGGGAGTCGACCGCCAAGTCTGGCAGGAGTCCCATATATAAGCCAGGGGGGCTTGTTTTCCATGGCATCACTCCCACGGGAAAACTGCCATGAACGAGCTGGAACGAGCATGTTAGTTTATCCAGAGCTCCGGATGCAACCCCCGATTCCACCAAGGATTGCCGAGATTAGTGGAGACTGCTACCAAGAAGCCAGGGCGATGACAAATGGTGTACTGACCGGCGTTTGTTTCAGACTGACAGTGGCAGGGGTCCATCTCACTTCGGTGTCTCTCGGTTCCAGCTTAGATAGCAGAGCTTTGGCCAAGATGGTGGGAATTCCGTCGGCTCATGTTTAAAAAGCTCCGTTAGTCTGCAAGAAAGAGAGCCTTGCACTTTGGAAAAGGACCGACTATGTTCTTTGAATGTACGACAGCTTCATCGTAACTGGCCATCACTGTGAGTTGAGATGAATGAGCTCTAGATCGAGGCCTTGATATGTTCACGGAGAAACTTCCGTGATTCAATTCGGTATAGTATGTAAAGAAATTCTCCATTGGGAGATGAGTATAAAGGAAGGCATAAGATGTCGAGAATATAGTCTTTCATCAGAGATTCAAATCAATAGTAACTCATTGTCCATCTTCCAAGAACAACCGCTCTATCTCGTACCAAACTCACAATGAAGGGCTCTCTTGTCTTCCTCGCCGGGCTTTTCGCCCCCCTCGCCCTCGCCCAGTCTCTGTGCGACCAATACTCCTACTATGCCAATGGCGGCTATGAGTTCAACAACAACCGCTGGGGTCAGGGTTCCGGCTCTGGATCTCAGTGCACTTACATCGACTGGTCAAACAGCAACGGCGCCGGATGGCACGTTGACTGGACCTGGTCCGGCGGCCAGGACAACGTCAAGGCGTACCCCAACTCTGCTCTCCAGATCAAGAACAAGCGCATCGTCAGCTCCATCAGCAACATGCAGTCTGCTGCGGCTTGGTCCTACAGCGGCACCAACGTCCGCGCCAACGTTGCCTACGATCTCTTCACGGCTTCTGACCCCAACCATAGCACCTCCAGTGGTGACTATGAGCTTATGATCTGGTGAGTGCCCCTGACTAACATCGGATATTGGAGGGTGACTAACACGTTTTGGGATAGGCTCGGCCGATATGGCAACGTCCAGCCTATTGGATCTAAGCAGACCACCGTCACCATTGAGGGACGCAGCTGGGAGCTCTGGGTGGGCATGAACGGAAGCATGAAGGTCTTCAGCTTCGTAGCCCCTAGCCCCGTCAACAACTTCAACTCTGATGTTAAGCAATTCTTCAACTACCTTGCCAACAGCCAGAGCTACCCCGCCAGCAGGCAGTATCTTCTCAGTATGTATCTCCGTACTCTATTACCTACCCACTCACTAACGTTGCAACTACAGCCTTCCAATTCGGTACCGAGCCTTTCACGTAAGTCAACCTTACTTAACCTTGATAGAAATATACTAACCAATCAATAGTGGAAGCAATGCTAAGCTCACTGTCACCAACTTCAACGCTCACGTCAACTAAACTAAATTGCCGGATCAATCATCTGGGGTGAAAGGGAAGAACTAAGGACTTTTATACTTCTATGTTACATATTTTCTTTTTACATATCACACTCAATAGCAGGCTATCATAACTACTTTAAACTGTTTACTGTGTGACATTGGCTCGTCAAGCTCTTCGTGACTCTATGACAATACCAGCGGCAAAGTACGAGGCAGTTACCCCCTCACATATTTGGATAGGACGTTGAGTGGTCAGGCTTGTGTGTATAATGAAGACACATTGGCATCATGGCCTTCAGTCTCCTCCTGATCCTTTCGCTTTTAGACTTTACTATCATATTAGAAACAGTGACATAGCTTTTCCCTCAAGAAACTTCACTCATTGCATAAATTGGTGCTTATTTATGACTCTAGCAGACAGGAATTAGCTCCGCCATTGGTGGAACGCTTTGTGTCATACCTGACACTATTAACAATCCATGTAAACCGCTTGAGCACTGTCAGCACATCTAATTCAGGAACAGGACCGTGGAGCATAGTGAACGTACCGTTGGCGTAAAGAGAATATGAATCAGCGTTGTAAAGACAATACAGAGGATCCAAAGCAGTAGAGTTCTCATAGCCATAAGCATAATCCTGAGTCGAAACCTCCTGCTCATACACGGCTCTAGCATGCGTCATCTCGTGGATCGTCGTAGTGGCGTGGTCCTGCTTGTGACACCTTTGCGGCAGAGGGGGTAGCGTATCGTAGAACAGCGGACACATCGTGACATAGCCGTTGACCCAGGTAGTGTAAGCGATCAAAGGGCCGTCGCTCTCACAGTATCCAATCTCATCGCGGCAAGAGACTCGTGTGTTGCCACTGTCTGAAGTGGAGCACTCTTCAGCGACGGCAAGGAGTCGGCCTTTGACATGTTCGCGAGTCTTGGTCTCGTTTGACTTGAAGTACTCAATGAACCTCGCGGAGTGAACGTCAGATGCATCCTTCGCTGCGGCCCGGGCAAGCAATTCGCAGTTCTTTATACCGTTAGCAGTGAGCTCAAGCTTTTCAGCAGTGCAAGAGTCCTCCTGGAGAATGGTACGCTTCGATGCCTTTTGCTTCGCCTCAGCTGACGAAGCTTTGGTGATCTTCATCGAGAGAGCCTCGGACTTGAAGAAAACGGGTATTTGCTTGCTGGATTCCTTTGAAGCAGCGGGGAGACTACCCTCGGCATATACAGAGTATGTACCGGCCTTTAAGTCGTACATGGTGGACAAGTCAACAACTCGAAAGATTGAGGTCCCGGTTCTGAGGGTCTCAAAGTGGTTGGTCTTGAGTCCATCGTAGTATAGACTCAGCTCAATACCCATGAAAGGTACCTCAGTTCCTGCCTTATGTTAGTAACCTGGCTTCGGGGCTCGGAGGACAACGGGCCGTTCTCATCCTTTAAAGACAGTTTCTTGACTGGCCGCTCATCAAGAATGGTGCCAATCTTGAGCAGACTCAGATCAGTAGGGCCATCATTCTTGATTGAGACATTGACCTGAGCCGATTGCCCAGATACAGGCTCCAATGACACGGTCAAAGCGTCGGCGTTTCTCGCATGCCTGTAGTGGGGCAAATGGGCCTGAACGCCAGAGGCAAGATAGGCCACAGAAACCAATGTCAGATAGAAGCGCATCTTGAAGCGTGATTAAAGAGAGGAATGACTGTGTAGATTTTATTTCAGCTGATCGTGCTTTAATATGTCAAAGGGGAGATGGCAACGCTCGAGCCCCTTATACGGTGGGTGTTCCCAGAACAGAAATGAACTCCTTGCCAAGAGTCGTGATACGAGGTCGAACCCTGTCAATATGGTTACATTGTATGCACGAGTCATATTATACGCCTATTAATATTCCAGACGAAGAGGCTAAAAAGTCATTGCATTATAGATATGTTCAAAACATAGTCATGTTGGTGTAGGTGAAGAAACCTAAAGATGAAGACTAACTGAGAAATCACTTATGCCAACCAATCTTGTCCATTGACATCTCCATAGCCTCGCCATCTTATCCCAGACTCTCCCTGTGCATCTTAGAAAGAGCAGTGGTGCTGAACCATCGTCAGAACCATTTTCCGAAAATCAGAAAGACAAAGACGAACAGATTGTTGATAGTGACTGCGCCACAAAATATGCCCGCAAAAAGTAATATAGCCCTCGGTCTGGACCCAGTTGATCACTTTGTATCCAAAGGCGAAAGAAATAGACATTTTGCCAATGTTCATCGCGATCAGCATCTCAGGCATATTGGCCCCATAAGAGTCCATAGCGTATGCGAGCGTGTAAGTGAGATAGAAGAATGCTCCTGTACACGTCTTATTAGTGCTTGCGCTCGAAAGCCATTTCATTACACATACCAAACTGGAACATCCCCACAGCAAATACGAGTGCGAACCAATGCAAGTGATTTCCTGCACCATATCCATATAGTATAAGTGCTGCTGGGGAGATAAAAAAACAACCACTAAACACCGAAGGCGGTACTCGGCTTCATGAATGTTATTGTTCTTGCGGGTAAGCCAAGCAGAGACTCGATCCGGGACAGTACTAAAGGGTCCTGCTGCTAACAAATTGCCAATGAATGCCGATATTGCCACGAGGCCGGTATTCTCCTGTTGTCATATTTCGTATCAGTCCATTCCTCTGAAGTGCAACAGGAACAAAGAGTTCACTGAAGGGTATCTTACAATTGGCCAGGAGTATGGAGGAGCGGCCACAAGAGTTGGGAAAGTGGAAGTGAAGGCGAGACCAGCAAGCCCAATGACCATTCCTATACTAAGTCAGCTCAATGTGTCTTTGTTACCGAGGAAGTACTTACCATAGGTAGCGCAGACCCAGAATACCCGGGGTACAATGAAGTAAGTAAAGGATCGGATCTGAAAGTACCCTGTCAGTGATTAATCTATAGCAGTTCTTGCGAATGGGTCTTACCATCATCATGAACACCGGGCTATTGGGGTCTGTCTTTCTGAAGATCTTGCACTGCTCTAAGTAGGTCTTCCTTGGTGGAACTGTAATAGATTCCTCAAGCCTGGATTCCATGCATTCTGAAGTTGCTTGGGGCTCGTCTTTAATGGTTTCGGCGTCAATCAGTCATTGACTGGACGGTGAAGGAGGCTGCCGTTCCTCAAGATACATTGTTTCCTCGAAAAACGCCAGGGTGAGCAGGGAGAGAACACATCCGAGAGAAAATTCTATCCAGAAGAATAGATTGTACGACAATCCACCAGATAACATGTAGCTAGCAGCGGTAGCACTTAGAGATCCGGTTAGAAGCGCAACTTTTGACCCGACATGTCAGCGGTGGTGGCTTTGGAGATGAAGAAGAGTAGCTAAAAGGGATAGTAGTACTGACAGGTGTACCAGCCCAGGGCCTTTCCTCGTTCGTGAAAAAAGAAGACATCGGCCACAGCTTGCGCTGGTAGTGCTTCGCAAACTGAGGGGCCGAAACCGTGAACCATTCGAAAGCCCATCAAGACATTGTATGAATTGGACAAAGCACAGCCTAGCAGGCCACCGCAGAACTATCAAATGTATCAGGTATATTATCCTCCGTGTCGCGACGCTCGAAACTCACGATAATGATCGAGATTAGCATCGTGGGTCTGCGGCCGATTTTCTGGTACTTGGGAACGAAAATGAGGGAGCCGGCTCAGAAAAAGACCAAAGTGCTCACGTTAGTACTGTTAATAATTCGAATAGATTGCCCTTACCCAAACCGAAGAAAAGATTTGGATTATTCACCAGCTGTGATGTCTGACTGGGTGTTTTACCAAACTGCTGAGCAAGGAGGTTGACATAGACACTCGGGCCGATCAATGCACCGTTGGCTAGAAAGGAGTACGCCGAGACGAGGAACAGGACTGTGTATTTCTTTCTTGGGGTCCACTGACGGGTAAAGGTTATTACTCTGAGTATACGTCGTCGTTGTAATTTGACAAGAGATGATACATACGTTGAGCGGATCATTCGGGTCCGCGGAGGGAGTCGGCGTCAAACAAAGACCGTATGCAGTTTGACTGTCGTCTGAACATCCGTTGACTTTAGTTTCTACATCATGATTTCTGAAGATCGGTTCATACCTGTGACTGTCATATCAATGGTGCCAGGCACCTTTGGCTCTTCGATGCCACTGAGTTGCATTAGAGCCAGATTTTGCTTCCAGAACTTGATACCAGAGTTGGGTGTTGGACATGCCTTGGGCTCTCATGTTGGTGCATTTTGTGTCTACTTCTTGCCTTGATGGCAGCACAGCTTGATTCAAGAAAATGAATTGAAATGAATGGTGATTCTGCTCAAATTCTGTTCATGAAGAGGCTCCTATATATGTAAAGAGGTGTAGGTCTCATGCTAGTAAATGCTCCCTTGGCAGATTTTCTTTTTCAACAATCGGTATCAAGGATGCATACAGACTTGAGACCTGTGACGATCAACCGGAAACCGGAAATCGTAAGTCGTGGAGCAGAAATCGGAAGAGAATGCGGGGAAAGAATCTGGGGAAAGAACTCAACTGCCGCGTATAGTGAAGTTGCCGCTGCGTAATAGTGTCTTCAAGCAATAAGATACATATTTAATAGCATTGCAATAAGCAGACGATACTGTAGAGTATAGACTTCACAATCTACTGTAACTTCATATCACTCTCCAGCATTTCTATCATCAACGTGATAAATCCTCAAGCTCTAGTAGAAGGGTGCGGCAATGGGGAATTGCCCCTACAACATATAGAGATAGCCCTGGACTGTCTGGTCAAGCGGCACTTGCAAAAACTCCGGAAGGCGGAAGATTCGAATTCGACTTTGAAGGTTTCCGATATATGATATGTTCTTCCGGCCGGATGCTCCATAGTGCTATCCACGTAGGCAGAGCCGAGCCAATAACGAATTGTGATTAGCATTCTAGGGGAAGCCGTAAGTATGTTCCATACTGGCTTCAGTCTTATGCATACAATCATGCTGTAGCAGAAACTTGATCGGCAATTCAGTACGGCATTTGCACAGCTTGACCTGGAGAACAAGAGTTATATTCTCTACGTGTTTTGACTACATATAGATCACCGCAGTGAACATCGAATTTCTCCATACCGGGGCCTTCTTTTCAACCGCTTCTACATACCTTTTCTACCCCTTGAACCTTTCAAACATGACGCAAGGCACTCAAAAAAACAACGAAGGTACCTTCTTTGGCTTGCAGTCGGCACTGAGACAGGCCTTGGAGTTTTCGCAGCATGGCGTACCAGGCCGATTCGAGAGCGAGGTAGCTGATATGGTAGTCTATGGAGACATACCGAAGGAGATCAACGGCACCTTCTACTGTATGATGATCGATCCCCTATATCCCTTGATGCCCAATAATCCCGCTATTGAGGTTGATGGCAACATTTGTGCGCTGCGCATTCAAAATGGCCGCATCGATATGAAAAACAGATATGTCGAAACGGAGCGTCTCAAGCGAGAACGGCAGGCAAAGAAAAGACTCTTTGGTCTTTACCGAAATCCCTTTACGCACCATCCTTGTGTACGTACGGCCATTGAATCTACAGCAAACACGAATGTAATCTATTGGGCTGGTCGACTTCTTGCTTTCAAAGAAGTGGCTCAGCCATAAGAGATTCACCCCGATACACTCAAAACCCTTGGATTCGACTCCCTCGCCTTTCCGGGGAAAACATTTACTGCTTATCCAAAGGTCGACCCATTTACCAATGAGCTGGTCTGCTTCGTCTATGAAGCAAAGGGCTTAGCTATAAAGGATATTATAATCTTCTCACTTAATTAGAGTAGAAAGATTAATAATAAGTAGTAAATTAAATTACCTTAATAGGTATTTATTAATTTATAACTATACTATAATAGCTAACTATTTAATCCTTATCTTATAGCTATTTAAAGCTAATTTAGATAGAATTAAGTTAGGTAGCTAGTATTATCTATTTAGCTATAATTACCTTGCGACGTTTATTGTTATATTAAGAAGGCTTAATAATCTACTATCGGGCTAGAGTACTTTATCTATAAAGTAAAGGGCTTGGCTATAAAGGATATTATAATC
>JAAOAJ010000616.1:0-11665 GCA_013781345.1 Fusarium coicis | reverse complement strand
TTTGGAATTTGGAGTTAGGGAGGACCCTTATAGCACCCTTTCAGAGGCTGTAGAGGAAAAACGCTGGAAATATAGGTCCTTAGGTGCCTTCTTTCAGCCTATTATTATCTCTGCAGGCGGCCTTATGGACCTAGAGACTGCCAGGACCTACAAGAAGCTCCAGCAGCTTATAGGCCCTCTAGCAGCTGCCCAGCTAGATGCCACTATAGGCCTGACCTTAACTAGACCCAGGGCCTTCTCAGCAGCTTCTATAGCTAAAGAGATCCCTGCAGGCCTAGCTAGGTCAGCTTGGAATACTTCTAGAAGGTCTCCCTAGACCTATTATAGGCTAGTTAGCCTTATACTCTCTCTTACCTAGTTTTTCTAGCTATATCTCTTTAGCTATTTAGCTATATTTCCTTTTAGCTTTCTAGCTATATCTCTCTTAGCTTTTTAGCTATATTCCTTTTTAGCTTTTTAGCTATATCTCTTTCTAGCTCTTTAGCTATATTTCTATCTAGCTACTTAGCTATATTATTTCTTAGCCTTTTAGCTATATTCCCTTTTTAGCCTTTTAGCTATATCTCTTACTCTAGCCTTTCCTTACCTTTTATATCTTTTCTTTTTTATTACTATAGAAAAATCTCTACTCTTACTTATAGGCTAGATTCTAGCTAGAAAAAACCCAAAAGGCAAAGATAGCTTAGATAGTTAATACTAACCCTATCCTAACCCTAACACAATTGCTGACTTTACTAGCATCTCGCCGCGGAACCAATCTTCCAACATAACGGGCAGCGTTGCTGTCAGTAGTACAATCGGACAGCCAAAGCGACGCAAGCCTATTAACTCACTAAGCTTAGCCCGATAGCTGATATCCATAATGACTGTATGACATTTATCGATGAAAATCCGTTTTAGCAGTCCTGCGCATAGTAATCTGTCGGCGTACCCGAAAAACTGATCACTGGAAACAATATCGGCGCTTACAACTACCAATCGTGCTGCCCGCGGCACCTCCTCCCGCCCGGCACTTATTGATGTCCGGTATTGTATATAATCGACGCCCATTGCCGTTGCTCGCGTTACCAAGTCATCCATAAGTGCAACATACGGCACAACCACAATGCTCGTGCCTGTAAGCTACATCACCGCCGGCAGCATGAACAGTATGCTTTTTCCAGCCCCCGTCAGTAGCACATTAATTGCCGTCTGATCTGTCTTAAGCGACATAATCGTCCGCATACTCTCAGCCTGCTTTTCAGATCGCCAAGTCGCTTTCGGCCCTAGCAGCGTTCGCAACCCTTCGGCCATGTCATCTTCCATCTTCTGAGCCACTTCCTGAGCAGTCTTTCTCCGCTTGCGGCTCTGCTGCCCTGTCACTTGACTATCCTGCTTACGCTTCGGCGCGTTCTTCTTGCTTCTCTTGTCCTTGTCCTTCTCCCCTGCGCTGCTTCCCTCTAAAAACTGGTGCCAAAGCTTGCTGATCTCCCTGAAAGTCGCAATCATCTCCGGTTGAAGCTTGCCCGGAAAGCCGATATGTACGGCATAGTGCTGCCTTGCGATACGTGTTCCGTGTGTCGACTGCAGATCCCACACGATGTTCCAGCTTCCTCCGCAGTCAACCGGCTCTCCTGTAATCGGATCAACCTCGATATTGTCATCTTCATCCTCATCCTCCATTTGACTGTCTAGCTGCCTCATGACAAGCCCTCGGATCCTCCGCCCTATCTCAACAGTGATTGCCCGATACCGTCCTACCCCAATCCTAACCCCCGTGCCGGCCTGCATCACGCGCGCGAGCTTCCTGCTTAGCCGATCAGTATCCCATACTCGCGAGCCGCCATCCCGCCACATGTACTCTAGCTGATCGCCGCGCGGCTCGGTGAGCTGACACTCCCGCCTCAGCACCCTTTCTGCCGGGATCAACCATGATATATATGCCACGATCATCCGCCCAATCGGATCGGGCAAAAACCGTGCCACCTTTCGGCCATTGTCACGGATCGCTTTCATCTTGTCCCGGTCTGTGACGAGCATGATCTGCCCATCCAGTGCAAATACATTACGGATCAGCTGCCACGAGTCGCAGTACCGTAGCGTTGCTACCTCCGGCCCCCTACCCGGAAGCCCGCCCCATGTGTGTGTGAGTATGTATAATATCTCTCGAAACAGCCGTAAATCGCGGAGCCATATTCTAACCTTTTGCCGCTTCCACCGATTCCGCGTTGCATCCCATATCGACGTTCCCATCAGCCGCATCACCTTTGCCGGCCCGGGCTCTAACCAACTGTTCTTCGGGTTGCTTGCAAATGACTGACCTGCTCCGAGCCGCACCATGCTGTCAGTGATCCGCCCTATGTCAATCATTCCGCTGACTTTCTGCCATGATCCCCCAAACAACCGGTCCAGCATCTTTTGTGCCTCTGTAACTTGACCGCGGAGCGTGCGGGTGAATTTTTCGATATTAACCTCCTCACCCATATGAAACAGCGCTTCTTCGTCATCTGCCCACCGTATCGACGGCTGCCCTCCCATCTTTTGGCGATGCCCTTTCCCGTATGCCATCCACCCGATAATTGTGCTGATAACGGTGTGACTATCGACGCACATCCACGCGGCATGTTGCTCCTTAAATGAAAGCACTGCCTTCACTCCGACCTCATCCTGATCTTGCGGCTCATCCTCAAACGCAGCCTCCAGAAAAAACAGCCGGGCCCACCATAGTATGCCTGCTAGCATACCGGTATATAAGTGCGGCTCTGTGTAACCCAACGGACGTTGCCTGATACCAAGTGCTGCACAAAAGCATAGCAGCGGGTTCGTATATAAATTCCCACCAACTTCCGTCTTGATCGAAGAAACAATAAACCGGAATATAGCTCGATCAAGCGCATTGTGCACCGGACTGCTTATGCCGCCGTCATCGAACTCTTCGTCGCACTCGCTAACCTCTTCGTCTTCTTCATCATCGGTGTCAATGTTCCTGCCACTGCAGAACCCACTGTCTCGGCTGCTGGGGAATGCATCTTCTTGGAGCTCTTCGTCGATATCGTGTAGTAAGCTCCACTGCTCATCTGTAAACCGAACGGCCCAGCGTTCAAGTGCCTCCTCACGTCCGATACGATATGACCTCCAGCAAAAGCTCAAGTAGCGGTGACCTACTGAGCGATATTTAATCATCGATGCCTCCTTTCCTTTTTTGCCAAACGGCACGCCGCTCGGACTTGTTGCTGTGATACTGGCGAGCCACTGTAGCGTTTCTGTCGGCACACTGTCGAGTCGCCAGCAGCAGCGGTCTACCTCGCGGTCAAGGCTCTGCCCAAGTCGACCGAGTAATACTTGTTCACGGATCGCTTGCTCATCTGCTTGTCCAGCCCGATTTCCTGTCATCGCCCTTCCTCGTACCCATGTAGCTGCGTCGTGGATACTGAGCAAATCCCGGGAGCCAAAGTGCCGTACCCAACGTAGCCTCTTCACCCATGACGAATCACGGTCGATATCTTCTTCCAAGTCGCCCTTCCGGAGCCGCATAGCGTCCTCTTCTTTTAACCGGGCCTGACTAGCTGCGATTGTCTCTTCCATAGCGCTACATCTCATGATGTCGGCGCTATCTGATGATGTGATACCGGTGTTGCTGTCGTCTCGGGCGATCCAGTACCGAGTATATCTCCCGCCCATCCAAGTCTGCAGCATAACATCTTCCCATCGAGTTTCTGCCGTTCCATGCTCTGCTTCTCTCCAGTGGCGGACGATATTGTCTGATGCTACCGTCAGAAACCTACACTTAATGCAGCTATACCCTCTCAACACCGGGAGCCATCTGATAACTGCACTACCATCTCTTGGAAGCTCTGAGTAAACTGGATCTACTACATCTCTGCCAGTGTGATGATCAATAATATCTCGCAGTATACTGCCAGTTAGTTTATGTATCTGTCGAGTTTCATGTTACCAGTCTCTAGTACAGAGTAACAAATTCGTTATGACCTTATGCCATACTTGAGGGACAGGTTTAATACAAACAATATAGTAGTTCTATATTTGAGGTTGCTAACAATCTAACACAGTCCAGTATTGTACATATTTTCCTCCAAGCCATGTCTGTAAAGATACTTCCTCATACGGCTTTTCAGTGCTCGTCCTCAGCTCAGCGTGATTTTTAGAACAATGTTTCACGAAGTTATCTTTACTAATAGTCAAGTAGATACAAACCTTGCAACTGAAACCATGCTTGACTTTCAAGTCCGGAATAACTCGGCTCTCCTTATCTCTAGGAGACATATATAATGGATCCTGCAGCGCCCACTCGGAATGGAGGGCGTTGACTGCTTTCAACATCTCCCCTTTCAGACAATGGATGTTGCGGAAGTGACTTTCGATGCCTTTGCCTGGTCGAACTGCTGTCTTGCAGATCAGGCAGACTAAAATGGGATATTCAGGTAAGATAGCAGCTAGGCCATTGATTCGAATGGCGGTATGGGTTTGGATAGATGGTGAAGAATCTAAGGCTTTTTTAATAGAGCAAGCTGTGTCGCCGCTATCAATTCTTTTCCGTTTACTGGGAGTGATGGTTAGTGGCTGCTTGCTGCTCGCCATAATCGATCTGGTGGCTTGAGAGTGATTTAGACCAATGCATCGTGAAGGCATCAACGGAGACTCTACGTCCTGTAAAGGAGCATACTGGCTGGTTTGATGCAAAAACTCGTGCCATTTAGTTGATGCCCATTGATATGCACGGAGAAGTGACGGTTGAAGCTGATGTGGATAAGCTCCATCCAGGCCATATGTTATTCCACGCTGTAGAGGCCGGTGACCACTTTGCCAAGCGAAAGTCACGTTGAGGTCTGCATCGCTACTACTATCGTCATAGCGGTTGAATGGTGAATGCACCTCGCGCACATGCTTTTCAGTGATTCCGATAGCGAGTTGTCGATATACTCGAGCATTAACCCCCCGGTCCCATACCAATTCCGTGGCGGCTCTGACCACTCTTGTCATACGTGTTGAAGTCCAAGGCTTTCCATGATGTTGAAAGAGTAAATAATTCTGCTGATTGGAGTCCATCTGATCAGTCAAGCCAGACTGCTCTCGACGGAGTAGTGCTGCCACGCGTCGTATGCAAACAAGGTACTTGACTACAACTACCGATAACCGTGCTGGTAGAAATCGAACAACATGAAATTCCTGGTTTGTTGACCGCTTGGCTTTGTGGTGGCGCAAAGCGTAGGCAACTGAGCCGTTCCACATAAGGATCCCGCGAACTGCGCAAGGAGTGTTCTCGACTGCAAGGCTTAAGAGCTCACGAATTCTTGGCGACTGGCCACAAGCCGTCAATAAGCCGCCACTGATGTTCTCTTCCAGTACCGTCACTTTCCGGAGATATGAAGTAACAGCTTGAAAACTCCAGCTACCATTTCTAACAAGTCTTGCTCCACGAGACGTGCAAAGTTGGACGAGGAGCTCTTGATATATCTCATCGAAGCCATTTTCAGGGTGATTGACAAAGGAGAATCCTGCCTGTCCGTTCGTAAGATCATCCTTGATCTTATTGATGTCAAGATTGGGTTCAAATCCAAACATCAGCTCATCGCATAATTCTTCCGCTTGGGCAATGAAGTGATCGGCTAACCCACGAAATTCTTCCATAGACAGTGTGAAGTCGCTCCCATACGAGACAACCCTCCCATCGTCACTCCAGCGCAAGAGGAAGGGAGGCGGCTCGGTTTTGGCCACTTTCTGACCAAAGTTACGAAGATTATGTAGCTCTGCCAACGGGGACATCGAGCCCTGTACCATATATTTCTGCCGTACCTCGTTCAATCGTTCCATCGGGAACTGTGGCCTTTGTTGGATTCCTATAGTAGGATATGAGTGAAGTGGTAGCGCGTACTCAAGGAATAACAGACGTTGCACCCAGATAAGTCCTGACAAGTTTGGACAGTATTCTCTGGCTAGTTGAAATTGGCGGCAATTAGGCGAGAAACCCAAGGTACCACTATAATAAATAAGCAGTGTAGAACTAGGTTGCCCGTCCACAAAGTTCTCCATGATGAGCGATAAGCTGAGTTCGAAGAGAAGCTCAAGAAATCCTCCGGCGTGCTTGATTGCCATTCTGTCGATGGATTCGTGGCCTAAGTCTCGACGAAAAAGTGACGCGGCAGGCGCATCCCGACTGTCCGCATCAGATATACCGTCATCGAGCATGTCCTCTCTTTCACTCTCTTCCAAATCTCCATCACCTTCCTCACTGCTCTCGTAGTCATCGCTAGATTCCTCAACGGATATGCTGCCGGCGTCATTATTATGTGGGCTTACATAGCGGCCGGGGGAGTTGATCTCGATGTCTTCATAATTGGATTGCTGGGGCATATCGGGATCGTGGTGCAGCTTATGAGGCCTGGGCCAGCTCGGTCTCGTCATGTCCATACACTGCCATACTTGATGTTCCCAGAGGTGCTTTACTTGACTCGCTATTCGTGCGTCGAGGCGAATGTTGACTTCCTTCTCTCTGATCGCATCCGGCAATAGATATGCTCGTAATGTGAACGCGATGAACCGCTTCCACAAGAGTCGATACCTCTTGCGCGTGTTTTCTTCGATTCTCAGAGCCAATGGCTTCGGCTGATAGATATCTAGTCTAGAGCTAGCCAGCCAACATAGAAGCACCCGACTTGTGTGTTGCGCGGTAAGCTCGCATCGATCCAGCATTATGTCAATAGCGCTTAAGAGACATGTTATCTTCTTCTCATCCTTCCTTGAGATTATGATATCGGGGTCACCCTCGAATGGTCCTTGTCCAAGTATATAGTCTGTTTCCACTGAACCGACCTTGGCGTGAATTGGGAGGCGTGTCATTGCCAGTAAAATGTCTCGCCGCACATTCTTGAATATGATTGGCCATCGTGTACGTTCCAACCACAGACTTGTCGCTGCAAACGAGTCGTCGCCAAGAGCCTTGCTGTAGAAACGTGGTTGAGTTTCAGCATCCCGATACATCTTGTCGCGTTTCAACACCTCATTAATGTGTGCGCGCGTCTCTGGCGATACTTTGCTGCTGCGCTTTGGCTGCTTCGTGATGATTGTCGCATTGGCTTTCGATATGTATCCACGACCTGTCAACCTATGACCAACCTCAAACCAGCCACTGGCCGCCCTGGATCGAAAGAACCGCTGACACATAACACCCTCTCTCCATGGTTTTTCGGGCCGTACATAAGCGTCGTGTACTCTGGGCCTTCCGCGACCTTGGGGATTAGTCCAGGAGTGCTGAGTGGTATAGTGCTGTTGAATCTTTTGGTCGTCCTTGAAAACAAGCTGGCATATTCGACATCCTCGCCCATCAGGTTGCGGGGGTTCAAGCTCTGGAATCGGAGGAATTGTAGGAGGTGGAAATTGGAATTCATCGGCTAATTGCGATTGGTTCTTGATAATTCCTGGAAGATTGTCGATAATTTCAGCTAATTGACGTCGTGCAGCTGGTGTCATAGATTTATGCCTGCTGCGCAAATGAGTGGGAACCTCATCTGCTACACAACCATAGTGACATGTCTGACACACCAATACCCGATAAGATTTGAAGTACACGAAAGGGCTGAGTTCTTCCATGGTAAGGAAGCATAGTTCAATGTCATCCTCCCGGAATAAAAGTAGAGGCTACAAATCTAGGTGCTATACGCGCTCATCGCGTTCGCGTTCCTTACGTATGAGAGTGGCGAATTTTAATTGGTTTACAAAAATCAACTCTACCCCTGTCAATAAATTCAACTCTACCCCTGTCAATAAATTCAACTCTACCCCCTGTAAAGCGGGGCAAAGAATTCAATTCTACTACAATTGATTTTGTCATTGTCTACTAGGGTTAGGGTTAGGGCTACGGCTAAATCATCATTATTACTTTCAATCTTTAGTCCTCTACCCATAGGCAAGCAACTGAAAAGGCAACAATAATAGACATAATTATAGGCGTTGCCATTTAGGTACCTTATATTTACCAAAACATTCCCCCGGCAGAACTATCATAGCCCATTATTTAATGAATTCTTAGAATCCCTCTCTTTTGCTCTTTCCCAACGCCATCATGACCTTTAACCCTGCCGACTGCCTGCACTCTCTGATCTTTCTCTCCTTTTCTTTCTTAACCAACCGTTCTCTGTACCTCAGTCGCTCTTGCTCAGACAGGATCTGCAAAAGCTCCAATCTTTCATCTTCTTGTGCTTTCTGTTCCTGATCACGTAAATCGCGAATCGCCACTTCGATATCCACCCGAATTCTCCTTATATAGTCACTGTACTCTTTGCTCTGCAACACCTCGGTCAGTTTGGCTGCATTATCCAGAAATTCCGCCGTCTTATACCAGTCGATGGGAATGCGCTTGACTGCCGTATCTTCAATATCGGCCACTGACTCTAGGACCTCTCTACTGCGCTCTGTGTGGAGGGCAAATTGTGTAACGGTGAGCTGGTCTATCCAAGTATGAAGTGGTACTGCTTCCGCACAGCTCCATCCATGCTGATATAGTAATCCTGGCAGACGCTTCTCTGCATAAGCAAAGCATGCCCTTTCAAGGATCCCCTGTAGCTGGACTACAAGGTTATACTGACTACCGAATGGCAGGTAAATCAGGTCTTTCTTCTCTTGCGCATGCTCTTCTTCCCTCGCCTTCTCTATTGTGTACGGTTAGTCGCTGCACCACAGCCTCGTCGGTTATAAATCTGAGCCACATACCATCAGAGGATTTTGTATCCTCTACTGGAACCTTGCATACTTCCGCTAGGTCTGCTTCCTTCATTGTGGGAAGTTCCACCTCAGGGCCGCCGGGCGTATCGCTCGCCGAGTTATCTCCATCATCGTCGCAAGATTTCTTCTCTATAGCCGACACACATACGTATTCCACATCTGGTGCCTCGGGCTCCGTGTTCCTTATTCCTTGGTCCTCTTCTACTGCGGCCTCAGTATCGCAAGGGTAGTCATATAGTGATGCCTCTTTCATAACCGGCTTCGGTTCTGTATCCCAAACTACCTCCTCGTCGGCAACCTTTTCAGGCCCTGTAGCAGGCAGTGGATTCTTTAAGCTAGAAGACAACAAAGAACGCAGCTCCGGTGAAGCGTTGTTTACTTAGATGCACAAACCACATTGCAATCATACCTGATGAATAGCCTATGAATGTCCTCCTTATATGCAAGACTGTCAATGGCATCCATGATAGCTCTCTTATCATTCGTCGTACTGGTGTTTTTACGTTTGGCTATCCTCTTGCACTCCAAAAGTCGTAGATGCTCGACGTCGTCTTTCAATACCATATAAATGGTTGTATCGTCGGGGAAATGCCGGTTGCACAAGTCACATATCGTGTTGGTTAAGGCACCGTCCAGATTGAGCCTTCTCATCGTGCAAGCACAGTAAGGGACGCGTGCTTTGCGTGGCGCGGCCATGTCGTGAGTGCACCGAGGAAGTCTTCACGGAAATATGATGACAATAGAGTTGAAGTATGTATGTCTAATCCGTCAGCTAGGACTAGAATGAAGTAACAGAGCCCTGAAGAAAGGCGGTTGAACTGGTAATAACCTATATGTTGCCTGTTCTGAGATGCGGGGTCTTAAGACATTCGGCAAAGCTGCCTCATCATCACGTCATACTCTCGCGCTGCAGGTAAAACGAAGCTCAATGAACTAGAGCCAGTCTATTCTAGCAATTATTACACACCAGCTGACCGTAGGACATTTGACGCTGCGCCTCTAAGCTAACTTCTTATTCATATACTTTCAATATATGGCGTTTATCCCTTTACCTTCAGCCTTCATGGAGGTGCCAGAGTGACTCAACCACCCTATTGCTTGACCTAATATTTTATTTTCTATCACTAATTTAACTGCTTCTATCATCGTAGGCCATTTAGATAATTTTTAAAAAAAATAACCTAACCTTCGCTAATCTGCAAGCTTAACAAAATATTTTGCTCTCTTTAATGTTTTCCTTGTCTCCTCCAGTATTCCCTCGACTTCCAATTCAGCCCATTTCTGGTAATCCTTCGTCCTGTTTTCCTTATACTTTCGAACCTCCACTTCATACTTATCTAGCTTTCTTCGTTCCTCTGCAATCCGCTGCAGCTTCTCCTTCTGCTGATCTTCTGCTTCTTGTTCTTTGCAACTCAGGCCTTCCACCGCCTTCCCAATGTCTATTCGAGCCTTTTGAACCATATCGCTGTACTCTTTGACATCCAGGACCCCCGTAAGCTCCAATGCATCGTCTAATAACTTCTTTATCCTAGACCATTCGATATGCGTACGTTTAAAGGCTATGTCTTGGATATCGACTACTGCCTGTAGTAGCTCCCTCCTGTGCATTGTGTCGAAAGCCTCAGTCATAGCAGGAAGCTCATTCATCCAAGTATGAAGCGCTACTGCTTCAACACAATCCCAGCCGCGTTTGCGTAGTTGCGTCGCCAGATGCTTCTGTCCATAAGCAAAACATGCTGTCTCAAGGACCTCCTGCAGGTAGACAATCAAGTTATGCTGACTGCTACGGGGCAAACAGATCGTATTCTGATCCTCTTGTACGCGGTCCCCGCATGCTTCTTCTACTAACCAAGGTCAGTAGGTATATTGAATCGTTGTCGAGTAAAGAAATCAAGTCACTCACCTTCCGGAGCGTTTGTCTCTGTTAGAACTTCGTATGCTTCCTCCGAATATGGTTCTGTAGGAAGGAGTTCTTTTTCTGGCCATCGCTGATCTTCTATGCACTCTTCTTCCGGGGCCTCGGCTGTGGCTTCTTCGGGCTCTTCCTCTGTGGTTTTGCTTGTGGCCTCTTCGGGCTCTTCTTCTGAGGCCTTTGCTGGCGCTTCTGCTTCCACTAAGAGTTCCCAGTCCGATTTCTCTGACGTGATTTCAGCAGGTTCCGTACTCATGGCTTCTGCGTGAGCAATAACAGCATTCAAGCCAGGAAATCGCTGCTCCGCAATAGAGTCGGAGGTGAATGACTTGTCCTTCAACAGTCTTCTCACCACAGACTGGAGTGAATCCATTCCATATTTGTCGACTAGTGCCTTGACATCGGAGCGATCAATTGACGCGAGGGCTCTTGCAATCATGCTAGTGGGATACTGAGTTTTCGTCGCCCATTTTCTACCGAGGTCGCGGATCAACTCAATATCTCTGAGTGCTAAATAAATGGCCTTTTCGTTAGGGCAATATCGATCGCATATGCCGCAGCGCGATGAATAGTCATTTAACATGGCGACACAACTGCAGTACTCGACGGCATCAATAGTATCGGGCTTATAGTTATACAGCGCCATCCTGAATTCGAGAAGTACACAGTTCACTTGCTAAAGCCAGAAGGTCTTTAGCAACATTTACACAACAATATGATAAAATCCGTCTTTCTTGGTTGTCGGAGTGCGGGGGTGGAGAGACATCTATTTGTACCTACCATGCAAATGCTGCCTTGTTGCCTAGGCTCTTCAATTTGAGCCACCTGCGTCATGGCAAATAAGAGGCTGGCAACGTTTATCCCAATGCCGTGAAGGTAGCAAGAGGGCCATACCTTCTGCCACTCCTGTTAACCTAGCTCGACCTGTGTGAGATACATATTTATCTTACCTACTAATTAACGCAACCATGGAATATTCTGCGGATGATAGAAAAGCCGTATATATGAACGATTACTGCAGGCAGGTTTTTAAAC
>JAAOAJ010000615.1:0-43012 GCA_013781345.1 Fusarium coicis | reverse complement strand
TAAGCCCTGTTGCCTTAGGCCTTTAGTGTAGGGTCCCCTACATTTTGTAGGTGGCACAGTGGTTTCGTTTGACATCCTACTGCAACGGAAATGCTTGATTAAACCTGAAATTATGTAAAAATAGGTATAAAGTTGTATCCTAAGAGGTATTCATCCTATTAAACTCCAAATGGGTTATAGCCAAGCAGCGAATAAACTGTCTGCCAATCCTGATTTGTCGGCGGAAAGTAAGGCGGCATCATCTGAGATGCTGGCAACATCATGCCCTGCGCAGAGAAACTCCCATCCCGAAATATCGTCGAGTCTGCGGTGTCGTATCCAACTTGAGGCATGGTCGTCAATTCTTTAGAGTCGTGGCTTGTCGGAAACATGGACATTGACTCTCGAGAGGTGCTTCCTTTTGGCAACGTTGTCGTCGGATATCCAGAGGCGCTATCCTGTTGAACCGTCGTCGCTGAGTCTTCAGAAGTGCGTCTTGTCGTCGTAGACTCCACGAAGCTGTCCCCGTCATTTGTCGTCGATGCGACATCCAATTGCCCACTCGCCAAAAAACCTATCTCCTCCAAAAACGAGCCTTGCAACTGAGGAACCACTCCTTTCACATATCGCTCAATATCGTCTTTTATGGTCTTAGGTAAGGGACATCCGACTGCGCTCAAACGTCTCCCCACAAGCGGGGGCAGCTCCCTCTCTAAAAAACGGCCGAACTCATGACAGAGATTGAACTCCCTAGCACTCTCATCTTGGCCAGTGTCGTCGAGATCTAAATTGTTAGTTGGTTCGTACAGAAGCGGTGGGAAGGGGGTTCTGACATACAAGGACTGGGCGTCTGCTGATCATAAGGAAAGATGATCGAGTAGAGGTCATTCCATCTGTCTCCATTGCTCTTGTTCTTCCCCGTTCCTTTCTTACTCTTCATCCTTTTCAATTGATCTTGACTTAGTCCGTCTTGCGCACCGATGCAGGGAGGGCACGCCTGCAGTTGCTGTGAGTGCGTTTCCAGGGCTTCCGACGTCTCGAGGTCCACGTGACAACGCCGACACTGGTACTCAGGTAATGCATGTCTACGCTGAATATGTTCTCTATCCATCATTGTAAGAACTCCAAGCTTTGTTTCCTCTCTTCCGAAGCGAGCACTTACTTCAATCGATGCATGGAATCGTAGCCAGGATATGCACAGCTCTTCCACTTGGGTTGACCATATTTGCGGGGATTGCGCTTGAAGTACGGACAGGCAAGCATTCGTACCTCGGGACCTCCACCAGTCCGTTGGAATTTGGGCCGCTCCTCATTGCCCTCGCCATCCTCGTCGTTGGCGCGCTTACGCTTCGGCACACGGCGCGGTTGAGATGCACCTTTCTTCCTCTGCGTACTTGAGCTGGAGCTGTAGGTAGAAGTCGAGTTTTGGCTTTGAGAAGTGGTACTTTGACGACCCCCAATTCCGTTTGGCCTCTCTTGGGTCAACGGTGCTAGCCATTGTCTAAGCCATCCATGGAACCATTGCTCCACGGCCACACTCTCTGACCAGCCATCGGGCGTTCCATCCGACTCATCACCAGAGTCCAAATCTTTGGAGGCGTCCAGGGTATGATGGTTCCCTGTGGACTCGTCTTGCGAGAAAATTTCTTTAAAAGATTGATACGCGGAGGAAATTGTCTCTTCGTCCATCAGAGGCGCTGAATATTGAGGATCTTGAACCCAGTCACCAATACCGCGAGTCGTTGCACCTGAGTACATATCTTCTTCCAGGGGTCGGTAACGGACCATGGCATCGTTCGTCCACTCTGGTATCTTACGGGGCACCACAGGGGACGCATCGCCGTGCTGTGACATGTTTGGTTGTCGGTGCATACCAGGCATGCTGCTGTAACCACTGTCTGCCACCGACTTATTGCAATCGTGTTTTTGAAGACAAGCGTTTGACGTCTTTTGATAGATGCCGACCCTGTCGCTGGATGCCCATTGTACAAGCTCTGCATCATTCTCGCCTCCAAATACATCGAGACATTGTGGGTTGGCAAGAAAGTGTTCAGCAGCATGGTTAAGGCGCTGATCCCACGCTGCAGGACCGGTGAATCGGACTGACGCACATTGGGGCATGGGGCAGCCAAGATCTTGAGGCAGCCCACAAACCATGCGTATCGACGAGTCTGAACGGTCCACGAGCCATTGCACATCTGTATTGGGAAGGGATATTATATCGCTCTCATTCTTGTACGACTGGGTCGATTGATGGTGAACGAGAAGGTGGATTCGAAAGTCGTGTTTGTTCGCGAAACGCCCGCACCCAGCGGCGCCATTCAGCGATGACTGAAACCCATTCTGGTCGGATGGGTAATTGACATGCGGAAACTCGCGTTGATCCAGAAGATGCTTTGAATGTGCGCAATCGCCTTCAGTACACTCCCAAAACACGCGGTCGAGCTTCAAATGCTGGGACACCACATGGTTCTTCCAGTCTCTTTTATTCGCGAACTCCTGATCACAGCCGGTGAAGTGGAACGCGCAGAGGAAGGGATACTGGTTGGCTTCGCTTGGCTCTCGGCGGGAGACGTTATGTCGAGCGTCGCGGAGCTGCGCTTTGTGGGAATCAACGTAGAACTTCTCTCGGTCTAGGTCTTTGGCAATCACAGCTCGGTAGTACCAATTGAGACCTGTTTCGTGGAGAAAATCGTATATCGCGGGGGAGTGGTGGGAGAGCGGACGATGCTCCATTGTGGAGTTGACGTAGGCACAAGCCTCGCAGGATGAAGTCGCGGGAACAAAACGAGATGAATGCCGTAATATTGATACTATTGAGTACAACAAGTTGACGATAGTAGAAAAGAAGAGAGAAATTTGAAAAAGATGGTCTAAAACTGGACTAAAATATGTGACCTCATGTGTGTTTGGCGCAGCGCGCAATTGCGCGTTTCTCTTCCAGCACGAATCCTAGGATGAGCATGCAGGACTCAGAAGGTGACACAGAAGCAAATACACACAATTGTGGCCAACATCGAATATCGCAGCTACGAGATGGATTGTTCTGTAGTAGTCCATCGTGTGGCTGATGATTTCAGCTCTTGAATTGAAGCTTATGATGCTGTCGCGAGACAATTGCTGGGATGTCTTCTGCTGGTGGGTGTTGGGGAGCTGACATAGCGAGCGCTTGGAGTGCTGACCATGACGCTGAGACAAGCATCAATCGTGACGAAGTGTCACCCGTCAGCACTCCAAGACCAAGGCTCAGCCTGAGAGTATCGCAACGTGCAGTTGACAGAACACACAGCATGTCTGCGATGACAAGAAAGTGGCCTTGCCTCTGCAATTGAGAACAACTTCTCGCATCTCAACCACTCGAAGCGACAATCTGCACCAACGCCGAAGATCACAGACAAGCTAATCGCAAAATCCGGGGAAAGCTCATATTCTTACCTAAAGAAAACAAAACAGGACAAAATCTGGACTCGATCGACTTTTATCCACTCCGGAACTCGGAATCGCAATTCCAGACTGGCAATCAATATGGAAGAGGTTAATTCTGGATAAAACATCTTCTTTGGTAAGTGTCACGAGGTGGTAATAAGTACCAAAACAGAGATATTCCTCTCCATCATGATCTTGTTACGTACGGTACTCAACACCCGCTCAGAGAAACAGGTTATAATTACCTGTTTTGTAATTAATTCAAGCGGGGATGTCGAGTTATCTTATCAACTGATAACTAACCCCAATCCAGTTTATCTTTCCGTGAGGCTCACGATTACCCCGCGATATCGCCTCGCCACCATGAGAGCTAGAGGAGCTGTCACACATCAAGCCCGATACGGAAAAAAGAGTCGTGTATTTCCAACTCGAGACGGGCTTATCATCATGTCCCCGAAAACTATATATCCCTCCCCTTCTCTCCTCCCCCTTACCATCTTCACCTAACCATCAAACCCTAATACAGTCAGTCAGTAACCATGGGTCTCACACAGCATCATCCTTTTGATCCTCTCTCCAGAGATGAGATCGCCGCTGCCGTCGAGACTATCCGCAAGTATCAGTCCGGCCAACTCCTCTTCAATGCGGTTACTCTGCAAGAGCCCCGCAAGAAGGAGATGTTGAGATGGCTGGAGCATCCTTCCGAGGGAAACAAACCTGCGAGAATCGCGGATGTCACCGTCATTCTTCCTGATGGAGCTGTTTACGATGGTCTTGTGGACCTCAAGACGAGAAAGGTCCAGAAGTGGGAGAAGCTCGATGGTCTTCAACCTATTGTGAGTCCTTCACCTCAACTACACTGAATAATGGCTGATGAAATAGATCACACCTGAGGAACTCTGCCAGGTCGAAGAGATCGCGCGCAAAGACCCCAAGGTCATTGAACAGTGCGAAATCTCCGGTATTCCCAGGTCAGAGATGCACAAGGTCTACTGCGACCCCTGGACAATCGGCTACGACGAGCGCTTCGGCAGCAACATTCGTCTGCAGCAGGCACTCATGTACTACCGCCCTGACCCCGATACCTTCCAGTATCAGTACCCTCTTGACTTCTGCCCCATCTATGACGGCGCCAAGAAGGAGATCATCCACATTGACATCCCCAGCGTGCGCCGCCCTTTGAGCAAGCAAAAGGCTATTGACTACACTCCTCGCTACATCAACGAGAACGGTGGTTATCGCAAGGATATCAAGCCTATCAACATTACCCAGCCCGAGGGTGTCTCGTTCACCATGAACGGCCGTGTTTTGTCGTGGCAGAACTTCAAGTTCCATATTGGTTTCAACTACAAGGAGGGTATTGTGCTGAACCACATTACCTTCACGGACAAGGGTATCGAGCGACCTATCTTCTACCGTCTCTCCCTCTCAGAGATGGTCGTCCCGTATGGTGCGCCCGAGCATCCTCATCAGCGAAAACACGCTTTTGATCTCGGCGAATACGGCGCTGGATACATGGCCAACTCTCTCGCTCTCGGTTGCGACTGCAAGGGTGTGATCCACTACCTCGACGCCGACTTCGCCGCCCGCGACGGTTCTATCCGCACCATCAAGAACGCTGTCTGTATTCACGAAGAGGATAACGGCATTCTCTTCAAGCATACCGACTTCCGCGATGATTCCGTCACAGTGACACGCGCGCGAAAACTCATCGTGCAGCAGATCTTCACAGCGGCTAACTACGAGTACGCATGCCAATGGGTCTTCCACCAAGACGGCACGATCCAGCCCGAGATCAAGCTCACCGGTATTCTCAACACGTACGCTCTCAACGAGGGTGAAGACGCTGGACCGTGGGGCACAGAGGTTTATCCCCAGGTCAACGCGCACAACCATCAGCATTTGTTCTGTCTGCGCGTGAACCCTATGATCGATGGTGTGAACAACACTGTCAACATGGTTGATACGGTTGCTAGCGAGGCTCCTGTTGGAAGTCCCCAGAATAAATACGGTAATGCGTTTTACGCCAAGAAGACCAAGTTGAGGACGAGTGGACAGGCCAAGACGGATTATAACGGTGCGACGAGCAGGACGTGGGAGATGGTCAATGAGAATAAGCTACATCCTTATTCCAAGAAGCCTGCGTCTTATAAGCTTGTTAGCAGAGAGGTTCCAGGTCTCTTGCCAAAGGAGGGATCCCTGGTCTGGAAGCGCGCTGGTTTCGCCCGCCACGCCGTTCACGTCACACCCTGTAAGTCCCTCACCCCTCGTTACATCCTACAATACTAACAATTTCCAGACCGCGATGATGAACTCTGGGCCGCAGGTCGTCACGTCCCCCAAACATCCGGCGAGCCATCCCAAGGTCTCCCCGAGTGGATCGCCGAGGGCACAGCGTCCACTGAAAACACTGACATTGTTCTCTGGCACACCTTCGGCGTGACACACATCCCTGCGCCAGAGGACTTCCCTATCATGCCTGTTGAGCCGATGACATTGTTGCTCCGACCCAGGAACTTCTTTACCAACAATCCTTGTATGGATGTGCCGCCTAGTTACTCGATTTCTCCTACGCAGGTTGCGGAGAAGAAGGGGGCGCTGGATCAGAGTGACAAGGTTAGTCAGTTGGCTTTTGGGGGTAAGAGTTGTTGTTCGGGGGGTAATGCTGCTGCGAGATTGTAAGAGGGATTGAGTTTGTATAGTTAGTTAGGCATAGCGTTAAATTGCATAGAAGGATATTTGCAAGTCAGCGATGATGATCAGTTGTGATGTTCTTGTGACTTGAATGTATGGTATGCTCGAATCTGTATGATGCAGAGCAAAATATAGCAAGCAAGCTGTTCATGCACGTTTTATGTTCTTTAAGACTTTACTTTCTACCCGCTACTGTGAGCCCTGTTCAGGTAATGGTAGTTGAAGCGACATGCGCATGAAGCTCTGACGATAGTACACCTCGATCTGGGCAACTCCAAGGGTTGCGATATCTACAGCAAACTTGCCACAGTCAAACGGACACACAAAAGACAGTAGAAGACAAATTGAGAAGATACAAAGGGTCTTGCGTCAATAACATACTCTTACAAGAAGTAAATAATGTACATGCACCTCTATGCAGAAGGTCCACCAACAAAAATCATCAAAGTCTCCGGCTCACCCGAAACAACTCCCGAAGCATTCTCATTCCCATCCGGATTGACATCATCATACGGAAACGCATAGCCCTTGCCATCGACCTCATATGAATGTACAATCCGACTGTAATGACTCGTCGGATCATTCTTGTAGTACGCGTCCTGTCCCAACTTGGGCTGTGTATCGCCTCCATCAACAAGAAGCGTAGTCCGAACAAACGCAGCGCAGAGACGAGGAACAACGGCTGCGTGTACTGCGTTATCGCCTTCCATCACTGTGAAAGGACCGCTGTTGCAGCCCCAGATGTCTTTGGTGTTGGGCTTGCCGTATCCTCTGTTATCGCCGTCGCAGGTCAGTTGGTCCCCTGTGACGCGACACTTGACATTGCCTGCTTCAGATTGCGTGTTGATGATGAGGTCTTGCGAGGAGTATTTACTCCACACATCGTTGACATACGTATCCCAATAGTCTCCAAAGGTAATTGGTTCAAGATCATACTGATTTCCCGGCGAAAGCACACGAGCTGGTTTACCCTGCGCATTCGCAATGCACATAAACGTCCACGCCCTCCCATCCTTATCTTTCTGCTTAACAAGATCATCGCAGATCTTACTCACAGCGCCAGACTCAAGTCCAGCGCACGATTGAGTACTTCCATCCTTAAGAGAAAGACCCATACCGAGAGGAATGCCCACAAAGTCGACATAACTGATGTTGGCGTACAGAACGCCGTTCGTGTAGGTGAATTCCACAAAACCCCAGTCTACACCTGCACTAGGATCTTGAAGATTCGTAACCGAGGGCTGGACTAGACCATCTCCACTTCCAATGTCAACGACGAAAAAGTGAAGATCTTCATTCGCGAAATACACTCGGCCAGAACTCATAGAGATAGGAACAGTAAACTCTAGAGTCTGGCCCTGTGCAGGGAGAGGAATAGCGATGTTATCCTTAATCTCAACAGGGACTTTCGAACCTCCTGATTTAGGATACACAAGATTCCCACTCGCGCCGATGAAGACGACAGTGCCGTCAGAGTCCAGCCCTGAGATATAAGCTCTGACGTTTCCGCCGCTAAAGTTGTTCACTAGCTTCAGAGGCAACGTCGCTTGCTCAGCGCGGTGTGTCAAAACGCGAGTTTTGTTTCTTGCGTATGTCCCGTTGAGGAGATTGTTGTCTGTTACTTCAACATTGTTGGTACCGCCTGGATGAGCTTTGAGGAAGCCTTCGCGGGTGGTGTCGAGAGAAGTTGTTTTAAAAGGAGCGGATAGAGCTGTGCCGAGAAGGCAAGCTAAAATAAGGAATGAACGCATTCTATCAAAGAATGACTTAAAAAAAGAGTGTGACATAGAAAGCTACAGAGCACGATTAATTCTGGTCAATTACTACATCTATATACTACAATCCATCATATGTTTCAGTAGACTCAGTGGTGATGTCCTCAGGGATGGCAGGTCGGAAACATTCGAGATGCATTGTAAACCGGGGTATTCAGAAACACAGGTTTAATATATATCTGAGGGAAAGGATGAAACAGGGTTTCATCTGATGGTAGATGTGCAGCTGGGCGATGTGATTTGCTGGACTAGTGCGGATGTTTGAAACAAGGCTTCGAGAGGGGGATGAAGTCCATGCTCCTTTCATCTCGAGAGGGCCAGTAACGGGCCGATTTGGTAGAAATGCTCCGAGATGGTGAAGTGAGGATTTTGATTTGCTGGAGCGTTTAATTGAGATTGTTTCTGGGGTGTTTGATGAGTTGTGATGGTGGATAACTGGCCAGCTAGGAAGGTGTATTGGGATGTTGAGATCTGAACGGAGACTGGGAATGTTTCAAGGTATGAGTGAATTGAGGATGGTTTATCCTTTGAGTTGTGAAGTCAGTGTAGTGCTGAAGGATTGGTTCATCCGGGGTTGGTGAAGGATCTGACCTGAGAGATGTTACGTTTCATCCGTCAGCCGCTAAACGCACGTCTTTATGCACTCACTCAAATGATGATGTGACGAGAATCACGAAACTTTCTGATCTGCGCCTCAATCCTTCTGTAGATCAATAACCAAAGAGACAATGCAGGGAACCAGAAGTGTATCATATTGAGTAACAACCATCCTTCAAACTAACATATCATTTTTCAACCCTAGGATTACAACTTGCTCTGCTTGATCAAATGAGCATTAACAGGCGATATCGCCTTGCCCGTCTTCCAAAACTCCATGATATTCTCCATCCCCAATTTCTCAAACCCAATATGCGAATCCAAACTCGCACCCGCGTTGTGCGATAACAACTCCACATTCTTCATCTTCAACAGCTCAGGGCTGATGTACGGCTCATTCTCAAAGACGTCCAGTCCAGCACCTGACAAATGACCGCTAGAAAGCGCTTCGACGAGATCGGCTTCATTGATAAGTTTTCCCCTCGCAATATTAACTAGCTTTGCGCCACGCTTCATCTTCGATAAACCAGCTTTGTTGAGGAGTGTTTCGCCGGCGAAGGGCGTAGCGACGACGACGCAGTCTGCTTCAGCGAGGAGAGCATCTGAAGATTTAAACTCCGCGTTGAGAGGTTCTTCGAGGGATGAGGGCATTTGAGCGATGTCGTTGTAGATGATTTTCATGTCAAGTGCTTTATACGCTTTTTCAGCGATGCGTCGGCCGATGCGACCGAAACCGATTATTCCGAGGGTGAAGCCGCTGGGGTTGCGGGATACGGGGGCGAGGTTCTTGTTGGCGTCGATGAATTTGTCCTTATCACCTGAGCGGGCTGCTGTGCTGGACCAGCTGAGGTTGCGGAAGACGGAGATGATGAGCCATATTGCTGCGTCTGCGACGGATTCTGTGCAGGCTGCTGCTGCGTTGCAATACGTGACGCCTAAGAACATATCAACATCTATCCTCCCAGTACTATAGTAAATGGAGTAGTGAACGTACCTCGCTTTGCAAGTGCAGCTGTATCAACCCAATCAAAACCCGCTCCGGCACTAGCATAAATCTTACACGATGCGGGAAGAAGAGAGATCAATTCATCATCCCAATTCCCCATCTCACCGCCTGTGTTCCAGAACGGTCTGTAGATAGCGAAGAAATCACCAAAGGTTTTTTGTTTCAGGGCGTTGATGAATTCTGGGCGGGACATGCTGTGGGAGCGCTTGATCTCAAAGTGAGATGTGAAGGTCTTGTAGAGATCATGGTTCCATTTAATGTCGTCGCCGAGATGGAGGACGATTGGTTTGGACATTTTGGCGGTATTGAGTGAATTGAAAGTAAAGAACTAGTGATTTGATTGAAGGTAAGATGTTGGAGGCTAGGTATTATAATGATACGACTTTGTAGTGCTGGAGTGTGAACACGGGCGTTCGGCCGATGGGGCATGTTGAGAGAATGCCGGCTCTTGAGTGGGTAATTCTGGCCGATGGGCAGTTGACGATCGACAGTTTGGGGGAATTTTGGCCGTAGAGATCCATAGAAAAGACGGTTTGGAAGGGTTGGATTGGTTGGGGTGAGTACCCCGGATATTGAAGTCGGGGTTCTTCCCGAGATGCTGTTGTTACGAGAGATCGTCGGTGAAACGGAATCTGGGGTAGCTGAGGCGGAAATATTGAAGATATATAATTGAATAAAACATGAATACAAGATACTGGTAATTAAAGACCAAAGGGCAAAGTGGGATGATTCGTGACAGTAATATTGGCGATATCCTTTTACTGGTCACGTCTGTACTGCGATATTTCTCGACGGGTCACTCATCAACTGAGCCTTTACTATCACTTCGACTAACTAGTCTCTCATATGTCTATCATATCACTCCATAAATCATAAAAAAACAGCCAAACGGCAGTTCCTCTTTGACCGTTGAGCTGCAACATGATCGCCAGCTCGTAGCTCCTAATTAGTCCTTCTTCTTGATCCTAGGGAAGCTCAACCAAACACCAGCAACAACAGTAATCAGCGCAAGAATGATGGGCTGCAAAACACCAACACCCTTGTGATTAGCGATAGCACCGATGGCGAATGGAAACACCGTTCCGCCGGTACCACCGATCGCCATTGCAAATCCAATAGCCGAGACGTGGATCTTGGCGGGTAGAAGCTTGGCTGTGACCATGACGGCTCCAGGGAACAGAGGTCCGAGGAAGAAGCCGAGAAAAGCAACCGCAACGGCTGAGACAATGAACTTGGGTACGAGCCAGAAGAGAAGTTGAAGACCGATGCAGATGAGGAGGTAAATCGATAAACAGAGCCTCTCGCCGAATCGCTCGGTCACAAAGCCTAGACAAGCGCGCCCAAGAGCCATACCAGCCCAGAAGCCAGTTCCTGAAGCACCAGAAGCATATGCGGAAGCTTTTCGAACGCGGAGCATGAATGTAACGACCCATCCACCAAGACCGACTAGACGAATGAGCATTCGGTTTCAAGGTCACGATCAGGGAGACATACCTTCGACACCCATGTATGCAAAGAAAAACAATGCACAAAGCCAAGTAACCTTGGACTTGAGCGCCTCTCTGGTTCCAGCGCCGCTACCCTCCGCATTATTCGCAGCATGCTCAGCCTGATAGACAGCCCCAGTCATCTGCCAAAACGAAACCGTCAATCCAACCCACTCCACCACCGAAATACCAATCTACACCATCAGCCACCGCAAAGCATATCAAATCAAGATCACTCACCATAACGTAATAAAACGTATACCAAGGTAACCCCGCCGAAACAACCATACTCGTCGCAATAAGCGGCGAAAACAAAGCACCAAACGAATAAAAGGCATGCAAAAAGCCCTGCACTGTATTCGCTTTATCCATAGCCCCAACCCAAGCGCAGAAACACGCATCTGTGAGTCCGTTTCCAAAGCCGCTCATTATGTTGCAGACTACGAGGACGGGGTAGGGCGGGTGCAGGGCGAGGGCGATGAAGGTGATGAGGTGGCAGATTGGCGCCATGATGGCGACGCCTCGCTGGCCGAATTTCATGTGGATGCGGGCGTTGGTGAATGCGGCGACAGAGTAGCCTGCGAAGGGGGTGAGGAATATGAGGGAGATGATGGTGTAGCTTAGATCGTAGTATGTTTCGAGCTAAATTGTTAGAGAAGTGGTGAGATTGGGTTGATAACGTACATATGGGATCAAAGCCTGCGATTGTTAGTAAAGTTGATGGAATCGGAGGGGGAAACATACTCCAACGGCTGCATCATTCATGCCAGCAATGATAAACGACAGAAACGCAAAAGCAAGCTTCGCTATATTCCCTCTAGGATAATTCCACCTCTGCACCTGCGCCGACGCATACGGCGGGGGAATATCATCCGGTGGAAGTGAAGGCTGGTCCTCGAGTTCTTTACCGCGGACGTGACATCCTTCCAGAGTCGTGAGCTCAATGGGTTCCTGGGTCTGAGTAGCTGTGCTCGACATGATGAGGATGATAAGTTTGAAGAAGAGACAGTTGTGACGGGTGAGACGGGGGAGGTTTTATGAGGGAGGGATCTGCAGTGCGGATAAATACCGCGAGTGCGTTGTAGAGCCTCAATGGGTAAGAGAGCCAGCGGAATGTTGGTGGTGACATGTGGATGCGGGGTGTTATGCTTATCTGGGGCGCTAGACTTGGTGGAGAAATATTCGGTAGGGAATGCGGGCCGTCTTCCGGGGTTGTTTTATCAAATGATCGCTGGAAGAACAGAAGAAGAAACTCGGTATATTTCCGTGAGTAACGCAAGACCCTTTTTGGATAAGGAGGCGTTTCTATAGTCACGCGGGATGGTCACATCATGGAGCGCATCAACTAATCTGTTCACAGGGAATAGAGGCTAGTCCCTGTGGTGTCAACATAACAAAAAAGAAAAAGTCAAATGGTTCTGCCGATAATTGCTCCCCAGAAAGGAAGAAGAAGGATCGGAGCTTGTTCCGTTATCAAGAAAACGCAACATTTGTTCTAGAATGGCTCACAAATACTATCTTCAAGAGCTATTGAAAATTAGCATTACAAGCTGGTAGCTAAGTTTGAAGACTTAGAACTTCGAATAGGATCATATAGTCAAGGAGTATAGTGTCAAAAGATGGTTCGATTCAAAGTAGTGCACAATGCTATATAAAGTTATCTCCTCGACGAAGATTTCCGTTTTCGGCCATGAAAAATACTTTGGTGGTTTAGAAGGCTATCCTCTCTGGTAAAGCTCGCTTTTGGGCATTCGGAGCAATAGTAACGCTTTCTATGCTCTTTCCGCTGGTGCGTTTCCAAGTGCCTCGTCAGCTCTCTTTCCTGGAACATCTCCTCACAAAAATAACAAGATCTGAAAGCTGTAGGGGTATTATGATGAGACCTGGGAGAGTAATCAGAAACTCTAATTTGTCATTTTCGCTACTGGTCACCTACTCTGTGTCGTACATTTGTCCTGAAGAGCCGTAGGTATGATCCAGGGAATCAAGTCCCATGCGAGCTCTGACAGCCTCTGTTGTTGCAATGGAAAGAGGCTGGGAGGTTAGTTGTTGTGCTAATGAATCTGGGGCTTCTATACCGACTTGGTGCGTGGTGGACTCCTCATGATATGAAGCCATGTTATTGTATGGGCCAAAGTCGGACGGAAAAGGCAGAGAATTTTGGATGTCGTAGGATGGGTTAGGTGGTATATTAGGTCTCTAATGAGCCGAAATATATCCTCCAGACACGTTACATGAGACAACAGACTGCTCTTCAATAGGTGCCTCTGTGCTGAAGCTAGGCCCAGAAAGTGTCGGCACTAAGCCAGTAGCGAGGTAGCCGTGACTAATGATATTTCTTATTTCACGAAGCGCCTCTGTTTCATCCGGGGTTATTTCGATGTCGCCGTTGTCGAAGTCGAAAGTGGCTAAATTTGTATTTTCCGAGTCCTCATTTGCCCCCGCCATGGAGATTGTGGAATACGCAATGGGAGGAGATGACGGTGCAGATTGTTCCACAGATGTCATATTAAAACGATGTTAGTATTGTAGAACAACCTGATAAAACTGAAAACCGATGTCTGGATGAACCAAAGCAAGTGGCGTATCCAAAAAGCGAGTTTGTGACTGTTATTATAAGTCCCTATTCAAGCGTCAACGAGGACAAACTTTGGAGATGTAAAGGTCTTCGAAAACACCGTACCGACCATTGTGTCAAGGTTGATTGGTTAGTACGTCATATGTAAGTTGATAGCTAGCTAATGCGGACGGCCGACTATTTCAGCTTTGGTGATTCATCTTTTATCACTTCTGGCCGTAGAACATCGTCATTGGTGGAATGTGACTTATCACTGATGTTTATCTGTGGCCCCCAAACCCCTTGAAAGTCAACTAACCGCAGTTGGTACCGCAGTGCGTATTCTACGTGCTTATGATTTGTCTAACTTACTTCGTGCTCCATCCGCTACGACATTGAAGTTCACCGGTCAGCATTGTGCAAGGGCTTTGAAATTAAGGTGGATGACCAGCGAATGATTTCACTTCAAAAGCTACAGATCACCTTGCATTCTTATACACTTAATAATCCACAGGCTCCTCTCCACCCTGCATTTGCATTGCATTGAAACAATCACGGCTGCACTTGATTCGCCGAGGATGACACAACACGGCACAGTGATTGCAAGCGGCTTGAAATCTTACTAGTTGAAAGATTCTTACACATCTGCATTTCAGCCTCTGACGTTCCCCTAAGCACTTCGCAAAAGATAAGCAAGAGATAAGCAAGGGGCTTATATGGAAAGAGGCAACAGATGAGGATTTGCGCTGAAATCTGTTGGATCAGAGCTAGACTCGAGAAATCTTCCAGAGGTCCACAAAGATATGCCTCCAACTGGGATTTACTATATTAAGGAGGCCTACCACGTAAACTTAGCATGCTCAGCACCAAGCGAATTCAGAACAATCCGTGAACCCTATCTACTTTGCTCTTCATACAAAATTTATCATCCCTTTGTGTATCATTTCACAACATCAAAATGAGCTCTTCCAACAACCAAGCATCCAAGGCTCTCAACAGCGAGCAGCAGAGACAGTACCAGTGTCTTTGCATTTTGGTTCAAGCTGTCAACGAGACTTGCAAACACAGGAGCGATATCAGATACTCCTCCGGAAAGAGTCGCAGCTATGCCCTCTTGACCGAATTTCAGAAACTCAGTTGTAAAATCGCACAAATTCTCGATAATGAGAAGGGTGGCGATTCTGTCACAGCGCTTATTGTTGCGAAGGGTCTGTGTGGACCAGACTACCTTTTTGCTTCAAACTTCAAGAAAACATCTGAACTCGAGAGAGCAAAGTCGTTTCTCTCTGACCTCCTCGAGCACGTGGGAAGCAACCCTGATGAATTGACTCCCAAGGCACTGCAAAAGCAAGTCTTTGATCGTATTCTTGAGTTCAACTTCCTCAGATTTGATGCATACCTAAACGGACTGGGCACTGCTTTGCAGTCTTGCATCGATAACTGCGCGAGATCACAGGACCCTGACAGTAAGCTTATAAATGAATACAGACAGTTTTCTCATCTAACAATGACAGGGTTCAGCGATATGGCTCAGTTGCAAGCTATCAAACACAAGTCCCTTTTTCCTCGCGACATGACTTCTTCTACTAACTCCAGAAACAAATGTAAGAGGCCAGCCCCACCACCTTCATCTCCCACATTTGCAAAAACACTAGGGACTAAACGAGACTTGAAAATAGTTTTCCGCGACTGCGAAGATCTTATCAAAGCTATAAATAATAGCCAAATTACCGGAATAGATAAAGTTTTCGACAAGTACATCGGCACTACCGAGTCAGCAATCTCGTATCAATGGAGTCAGCTGCGCCATCATCTTGGCCGCCTTCATTCATTCCGTCAAGCTTCCGAGGCCATAATCGATGCTTCCACAAAGTGGCCCTCGTTATTCAAAAACTTTACGGTCAACTACATTCCCTCATCTCGTCCCCAAAGGTTCACTCACATCAACGAACTGCACGCTTCACCAACGGAGATTATTCAGGATGCTTTTCCAGGTCAAGACCTATCATATTACGACGACGACATCGCGGAACTTCGCAGATACGGCCTGGATGAACAAATCCAGAAACAGGAGCTTAAGTTTCCATCCAAGACTCTGGTTCACTGCGAAGCGAATTTGCACAGTCATCTTATCACCGCTGGAAAAACCCGAGCTTGCGACTTCTGGGACGATGTCATGTTTATCGCTACCAGCAAGCCTCCGTGTAGGCTCTGCTATTACTATTTTCAAGACGGTGACAATGAATTTCAAGTACAATCGTCCCACATGAACCTTTACCCTCGATGGCGGCTCCCCGACATTGTTGATTCCAACGATGAAGCAAGCATTCTGCATCGTGAGGAGCTGATAGAAGATATATTCGAGCATATGCAGGGCAGTATACTAAGTGTGTTACAAGAGAAATTCCCTCAGTGGAAACGAAATGATTCTCGTACAGACTCACGAGGCTGTACAGATATTCGAGAGGGTGCGGATAGCAGAACTCCAACTGGCGAACACTACATGCAACCCCCGGTCATGGATGATGACGGTTATGTGACGGACATTTGCACTGATACTTTTGGTCTTGCCCGTTGAACCCTGTTTATTACTAGTTGTATTTCAATATGCGACTGGACCTTGGAGCTTTTGTCGCTACTGTTTTGTTCTGGCATCACTTTCCATACGAAATTATTGATACCAGTAGTTTGTACTCCCGCGTATGTGAGCTTGTGATAGCAACATCCCTCGGCAACTATAAATGACATCAAATATCAATAATTAAATCAGCTCATCGTAAAAGCCCCAGACCGGGCCTGGAGGCTTAGGCTTAGGCATCGGCATAAAGGAGGTTCAGTTGCGTCTCTCGATACCAGATTATCTCACATGATTTACAAAATCTCTTCGAACAATTGTAGAATCAATCAACCAACGCGCGCATATATTCCGAGATCAAGGGCGACTTTATAGGCATACTTTATTTTTCGTAAGGTCTCTCTTAGTCAGGTAGTATTATAAGCCAGTATCCGAGGAATCGTGTTCACTAGAGCAAGATGGAAACTGAAGAGATTAAGTATAAAGGTAAGCTTAAGCTTCAATCTAATGTAAAGCTTTATCTAATCATTATAGGCTTTTTCTACTTTACTCTTAGTAGTTTTCTAAACGAAGCTCTTGCTACTACTAGTAGGTTTACTGACTAAAACAAAATAGCCTAGGTTGCCAAGAGCTATAAGCCTGGAGACGCTCTAACACTGGCTCACGTTGACCTAAGTTTCCGCGATCGAAGATCGCGCTGCCTTGTACAACTACGTCAAGCATCATTTCAGACTCCAGATGTGAGTTATTTATGGATTTATAGAGGGCCGAAGAGTGGCACCTCATTCTTAGAAGTATAGAGGTCACTGGGGGAGGAATGATACAGCTGTGATGGTTGAGTTGGCGCGGGCTCGTGGGTCCTTTGTATTTTGAGTAAGACCAAGTCTGCATCAAGTCAGCCTTGGTTTTCCCACCCCCTCCTCAATTTCCTGATATCTCTTACCTGAATGCCAAGTTAGACTAGGGAAAAGTGATTGGAGTGTGTTGTGAACCAAAGATAAGTGCACCAGCTGCTCGAAGAATTGCAACAGCATGCGAGTCGGTGCTTGGTTGGTGTCCGTCGTAGATGCGAGAGCCATACTCTGTAGGCATGTCTAACAATAGTGAGTCATAGGATTAAACATCATCGTCAAGTCATACCTTTCGTGTCCATAATATCCTTAATTCCGACAGCCAGACCATGTAAAGGTCCTCTTTTCTCAATGGGAATTTTATCAAGGAGTCGAGCTTAGCTCAGTACGAGCTCGGGATCTTGTTCTCAGTTAGCCATGTTGAACCTCTGTTTCATTCATTTCTTCAAGGTCTGACCGAGATACGCCCATGCCTTGATAGTACGGTCTCTCTCCTGGATGCGACTCAGGAGCGATTGGGCATACGCTACCACCGAGATGGAATCATTCTTGAGAAGCTCAAGCGCCTGAGTTGCAGTCCACTTGTAAGGCGGTGAGTTCGTTGTGAACATTAGAGGTAGTGGAGATGCTGGAGTGTTTTGTATGAGGATAAGATAGAATGAGGACGAGATAGGTGCAATATTTGAGGAGCTTTGTGCTTAGTTTCCGACAATGGAGAGAAGGAAATGGGGAAAAAGCCAAGCGTTTAAACAGTCAGAATTGTGCAATGAGTCAGCGATACGATGCCTCATTGACTGTCTTTGTTGCATTTAATCGGACAATGGGTGCGCTATGAAGGTGTTGTTCGCAGAACTGAACCGTTCTATGCCAGTCGGGTAAGTAAGGAACTCTAAATGTCATCCTACGAGAAAGCTCAAGGTTCGCGAACATTGCGTCAATAGGCATTGAACTTCTGTGACACATTACAGCAGTGTCAGAGGAGAGTATTGCAATTAGACATCACACTCGATAAGATAGCCTTTCGCTTGAGGGCCACAGTGATAAGCTTCAATAAGTAACTTTTCGGCTTCATCAGAAGCAAGACGTCTCAAGAGAACCCAACCGTACGTTTTATGATTTAGCCACAAAGGCTAATAGCAGAACAGGTCTTGAGCCCTAGGGTATAAAGTATTTAATCCTCTGAATGTTCTATCCCCATCTCTTCATACCATCTTGATTCCAAACACTTCTCCAAGATGGTAAAGACAGCCTTCAAACCAAGCATCAGCAGCGCTAACAATAAACTAAACAGAAACTCCTCCTAGACACAATATCAGGCATCCTCTCAATGTCAAGCCTCGGCAAACCAAAAGGCTGGACCTGCGCACAAAGCAGCGGCGCGACGAACCAAGATCTCCAAAACGCCGTCGATGATTTCAGCGTCGTCTTCACCCCCAATGCCCTAGCCGTCCAACCGAAACACTGCTACTTGTCAGTCTGTGGCCAACACTACTTCAGTTTGTGTAATTACGGGGACAATGGTTCTCTTGAACCTGTGGGGCAGAGGATACGGGCTAAGGAGTGGGGTCTTCCGGGAGGGAATGGGACGGAGTGTCGTGGGAACTTTGGAGATAGTGTTAATTATGATTGGTACCAGTTTGGGCTGGTGGATGAGCTGGAGGAGGGTTGGATGGACTCGGAGTATGTGCAGGTTCGAGTGTGTAACGGGTCGATCGCGGATGGTGATGCGTCGAGTGTAGCTTGAAAGGGCGACTTGAAGATGAAGATGCTGGTGCTGCTGGAACATTTTCTGAGCAGGGGGGCCTTTGTCGCTTTGGGACTCGCATGTTTGGTCATGAGAAAAAGTCCTGGGCTGAAACCAAGTCCCCAAACACTTGTGCAATACCTTGGGATCATATAAGAGGTCTTTGGGTGTCAACATCCAGTCTTTGCGGAAAGCTTTGATCTTTCAGCCACGCAACATCAGTTTGGAATGCATGATACTGAATCACTTTGAGTATGGATCAAGCTCAAGATCTCTCTGGTGAATTGATTGGCTTGTGCCATGTGCATGCGGCCACTGTAAATCACTGTGTGCTGATTGCCTGATTATATCAATCGTGCAAGCGTTTGTGCCCAGCACTGCCAGTATCGCCGCGCAGCAAGGGAGGCAAGCTATCGTATGCAAGCTCCAGCTTACAATGGAACCCAAAGAAAAGGGCGCAGCTCTTCATGATCCACTCGCTCTGGTTGAATTCACGTTACATCTATCTATCCTGCTCCTAGGCCTAGGCAAGAAAACATGAGATGGAAGAGGATGCCAAGTAAAGACTCCCCCTAAACCTGGACAAAATTACCTGAGTTTCTTCATTCCTTAAGGTAGGATCAAGGTCTCGAGCGTCCTTGCCTCCTTCTGGCCTGTAAGGCATGACGTGGTCAATCCCAGTCTTCTTTCCCTTTCACACCCGAGATCAAGTGCAAGACCGAGCACCTTCACACATTCAATCTAAAACCACCAACAGATTTCTTCTTCTTCTTCTTATACACATTTCTTCTTCTTCATCTCGCAACAGACTTCTTCTTCTACTTGTTACACACATTTCTTACACTCGCAGCAATGGCGGCGCCACTTCAGCAGGACCCAGATCTCCCAGGCGACATCCAACCTCTTTTTGACGCGTATCCCCAGGTTCTAGCCGACAAGATGCGAGCGGTTGTAGACAAGGCCTCTCAGCTCAAGGCCCAAAGAAAGCGAGTGCTGATTGTCGTCAGGGAGGACGCGACCGCAACGCAAGTCATTACAACGCTGTCACGGAGAAAGATGCTAACACGCCAATAGTAATTTAAACGAAATGATGCTCGCCAGCAAAATCAACTCCTACCAAGTTGTAACCGCATGGCCACGGCCCGTAATCAAAGGGTTCAACAAGGGCACCACCGACGCCATCGAAGTTTTGATCACGACATTCAAGGCGATCAATATCCAGGAGCGTCACTTCCGCGGGAGATGCCACCAAGGCATCATGCTCGAGACTCCAGATTCCGTGGAGGAGCACTCTCTCATAAGGAATGTTTGGTTCTTGGGTGCCGAGTCATGCGACTGGGAGGTCCAGTACGTTCCCGGGTCGCTCGACTCGTGGCGCGATGTAACCGCGGCGAAACGGAAGGTGACGACAATGATGGCGGACGAAACCGTGTATCCCGAACTACGTGGCTTTGTTCATCAGCGACGCATTGTCTGTTTCTACGACGTTGCTCTTACGATGCAGATGGTTGAGAGCCATTATCCTAGAGCCCGCGTCCACTGGAGCAAAATGGAAGCCATAGAGATCAAGCGCGAAGGTGAGTTTTGAGCTTTTCAATCCAGCGTGATGTTCTTGTCTAAAGGTCATAGCTCTTTTTTACTTCGCCTTCGGCAAATTCCTGAAACAAAACCTCGACGCTGCTAGCAAGATTTCCGACGATCAATCGAAAATGTGTAGGATCGCCAAGAGCTAGACGCCTGGGGAGGCCCTGACGATGGATCACATTGACCGCAGATGTCCGGTGAGAAAGGACGGTGTTGTCCTGTACAAGTACTTGGAGCCTAAGTTCCAGTATCAATTGTGAGTACTTTAGGTTATTTATAAAGAGGGGGACCCAGAGGCATAAGTTTAGAGCAATAGAATAGACTCTATCAAAGGTATCCAACGCTCATCCTAAATTTATGCTATGTTACCTGAATCCTTTGGTCACTCAAGCTCAAGGGGTCACTGGTGGAGAGATGATATAGATGTTATGGTTTGAGTTGGCGGGGAATTGTGTATTATTTGTATTTTAGGTGACGTCCATCAAGTCAGTCTTGGCTGGCCCATCCCCTCTCCAACGTTCCAATAAGTGCTTTTGTCTTCCATTTGATCACCTCATCAACCTTCTCCAGATACCGTATGGTATGCGTCTGCACACATGGATTTCTTATGCAGTAACCACCTGCAAGCAAACCCACATCAGTGACCATCTTCGCGTTTGGGCTGGGCATCAAACTTACAGAGCGAAAGCATGTGTGCGGGTAGATAGAATGCGTTTGCCACATGAGAATCGGACAAAGCGAGACCCATCAGCATGCAGAGGTACGATGATATGTTCGCTTCAGATTCTTGTCTGCTGTAATTGTCTGTTGCCTGTTTGCTGTCGCGCAAGCATAAAACAGCCTTTGCTGCATAGTAATGCTGCATCGCCACCACTCCAACATGTCAGCAAACAACAATGGTCAAGGCAGACAGGTACTCACCAGGCACCGACGCAGCAAAGCAAATCACTGGAAACGGCCTGCCGCTTGATGTAACCGCCGCTTTGTGATATATTGGCTTGAATGAAACCGGCCTCGCTTCATACCATTCCTCGATCTCCCCCTCGGCTGCTCCCTACTCCCCAAGATCACCAACCGGACTCTCCACCGGGAGAAATAGCTTCATGAGCCTGGCAAAGTTATAAACGGCCCTGTTCGCATACGCCGAATCATCAGATCTCCGAAACACCGTTGATCTCTCAAAGTTCTCAAGACAAATCTCAAGCGGTTCCCTGCGAACAACATACACATAAATAGCTTGCCGCAAATGAACCCAGCTCGCTGCCTCCGCCAACCCACCTTGCATCACAAACCTCGCGATGACCTCATGATTCAACAGATTCTGCGTCCCACTGAGATGATGATAGAAAGAATCCGTCTCATTATCATTCTCCTCATACAAGCGCGCGATAACAACGGCAGTGAGGAGCGTTGAGTCCCAGGTCTCGGGCGGTTGAGCGAATGCTTTGATGAGGAGCTTTATGCACTTGTTGTGGTAGAATGTGCTTTCGATGTCGGAGGGGGAGTCGTAGCGGCTCGCGAGGGCGAGGAGGCCGTTCATTATCATTGGTTGGTGGAGAGCGAGACGGGGGACTTCGAGGGCGAAATGGCGGGCGTCGTCGCATGCGTCGGACTTGAAGGGTTAGAGGTTGAGCTTGCTGGAGATGAAGGTTCTTACAAGAGGTGCGAGTTGGTGGATGTATGTCATGAAGAGAAAAGCTTCTCGCTCCGTCAACTGGAAGGGCCCGCGACTGTGGCCTTGTATGGTTAAGTCTTGGCCAGTGGTATGGGGAGTAGACTTGTCGGGATCTAGAATAAAAGGTACGGATGCTCGTGGGAGTGGTGAGCTCTCTGTGTGATCTGCTTGATACGCCGGGGTCATGATCTGTGCGATTGAAGAGTCGGCGATGAGATTTGAAGGCGACTCCCAATAGCTGAACGCCTGTTCCAAAGTCCTGGATTCCGGTTGGGACTCCATGGTATCTTCTATCGATATTTCCATCATCCCATCTGATATAGGTTGTGTTACCGACTCATTCGTCTCCGGCCTCGTGTCCGCTTCCTCAGGCACCTTGCCATCAATCCCACGGGGCGTCGTGAAAGAAAATACAACAGATTATTAGCCATTCAAACAAAAAGTCCTCTTAGAGAAGCCTCACTCTTCTGTGGTACCTTAGCCCAATTCCGCCCAGATTCCTTCTGTGTTTCTGAGTGAGCGTGTTTGAACCGAATGTCATTCTCAAACCGACATTCCTGCCCTGACTCCAGACACGTGCCGCATTGCGATGCGCCAGGCTGAGTGACACATTTTCGGTGGCGTCGGCGACAGGCGGTGCAGCATTTTACTCGCTTCATGATGCTGTGCGACTGGGGCTGGGATGTTGGAAGAGGTGGAATTGAATCTGGGGTGAGCGACATGCATGGGGAGGAGACGTTAGCGGGGAACTGCTAGTCGCATGCGCTAAATCCGCTAAAGAACTTCGAGTTCAGGCTACTGTGATTGGTGGCAGTGGATAGCTGTAGGGTGGTCAGGTTCCAGGGAGCATTATGTGCAATGAGTTGAGAGCATTACAGAGCTGAGACTGTGGCTACAAATGGTTGTCGCTCGGCTCTGCTCGATGATCAAGATCGCTAGTTCAGCAAAATTCGAGATTGCTTAGTTGTTTATCTGTAAGTCTCGAAGCACTTGGTTTCCAGATATTGATCTCCGTTATTGTCCCCTTCTGAAATCACATTGGAAAGGAACGCTACCAAAAATATAGTATCTGAATAGCAAACCAGCGTAGCAAATCAATATCGCACAATGTGAACTTTTATGCTGCAGCCATCGGCCCAAAAAACTCCAAATCCCATACTCACCATATGGCACCTGACCCTCCCAATCTTGTGCTCCCAGAGTCCCATTGTAGATGCCCAAAGCCCGATTGAGGCGTCCAGATTCGTGATCAAAACGCCCAAGTTCCATCATCCCATGCAACTCCGTACCAAAACTAACCATTCATGTACCCCAAGCTTCCCACTCGTCGCTTCCGCTCCATCACCAATCGGTTTCGATCAACCTCCAAGTTCGACTCAATCTCGTCATGCTGTACGAGATCACGGTGAAAATCACCAGTCTGCTCGACCGCAACATAGCCCGGGGTGAGGGGGTTTCGCGAGTCCAAGATTACTCCATTCGCTAGGATCGGAGACCTGCCTTCGATCATGTCGAGGATCAAGGCTCCGTGCTCTGGAGCCCAGCGACGAGCGATCATACCGAGGTCTCTGCCTTGGAACTTTGTGATGTGCTGGGGATTCTGCATGAGATACTGCGCGACTTGTGAGTAGAAGTGGCCCTCACGAGCCACGAGGGGATGGTCCTGCTCGGACCAGGTGACGCGAGTTCTGGGGTAGCGGTTGCTGTCCTGTCCGAGATACCGTTTTATGAGCTCGAAACCGCAGATGATACGGTACTCCCCTACAATTAGATCGGGAATGTCTCCCTCTGCGGCGAGGATATCAGCATACTTCGATGCCATGCGCGACTCAGCCCAGCCGTCGAATGACTTCTCGAGGTACAAAACGTCCCAGTGAACCTCGTGTTCCTGCCCCATTCGCCAGAGACGACCAAAGGCATGAAGCATGGTAGGCAAGTTGTCCGGATATTCGACGATGATACCGTGATGACAGGCTCCATGGAGGTTCAAGCCGAAACCACCAAGCTGGAACGACATAACCGATGCTTCGGCGCGGTTCTGGGTATTGGTGAACTCCCGAACCATCTGAGCGCGCTGGTCCACGGTGTGGCTACTGCGGATGTTGAGAGTCTCGACACAAAGACTTGTAAGCAACGCGGTCAAGATCCTGTCCAAAGGTCAAGTCAGTATCTCGAGATTGTATGGTGCGGGGTGGAAACTTACGTGGAAGTCAAAGGATGGTTGACAAAGATGAGAACTCGCTTTCCCTGAGCCTTGAGCTCCAGAACTCGATTAATTGTCCAACAAAGTTTGGGGCTTCGTGAAGAGAACGTCTTTGGGATGTCCTCACGGACCAAAGGGAACTCGATGTCATCACCATAGGCAAGCTGTAATTGCCCAAAGTACCATAGCAACCCCCCCACTCCATCTTTCCAAAGAGCCAGTTCAATATTCTCCGAGTCAGCAGCAGCAGTGGGGGCGGCGTTAGGAGGGGCTGCTCCAGGGAGACTGAAAGACTGCAGTCTCGCGAAGTGAGGCGGCTTGTTCAGCAATTTCTGGATAGGCTTGGAGTTGAGAAAAGTGGTTTTCCCGTCCTTGCCTCTCTTCTGGGTGAGCGGCCAGAACTCCACGTTGGTGGTCGATAGAGCCAGTGTCCGTAGAACAGCTGGATTCACCCATGTGAGCTTGGCTTTGCCGATCGTACCATGGCCAATGTGCTCGTCATTTTCGTTTGATGCTGAGGTCAGGTCCGGATAATGATGCTTCGCGATCTGGTACAGATCCTGCTGGTCATGGTCGTTGTAGGACTGAAGGATGACTGTTCTGATACGCATTTCCGGGATTCCCTCGCCTGGAACAACACAGGTACCGTCGGGCATGATGGCAGGTGTCAACATTCCGCGACGAAGACAGAACATTTCCAGAAGAGGTCGAATAGCCTCTCGTGCCATCTCAGGCCGCTCGAACTTGATCTCGCGAAACTTCTGGAAGAGGTCGGGGTTCATCAGAAACAATGGCCCTGTCTTTTCGCGGATATACCTGATGTATTCGTCCCTGATGAGCTCATTACGGGCGGTTGGAGGCTCAACTTCATGACCTGGCTGAATAATGCTATCGATGGGAAGGTCTCCAAACTCTCCGCCATTTTTGAAAGTCTCCCAGGCTTCCTTGTCAAAATACACCTCAGCATCGATACCACCTTCGGTGTCGGCAAAGACAAACGGCCACTGTCGCTTCCACAGCAGGGTGACATATCCCTACATGTCGTCCTGCTGGTTGAGTAGTGGTGTCGCCGAGGTGATAAGCGTCGCTTCGTGCTCCAGCTGATGGATGAGCTTGTGTGTCAAGGGACGAAGTCCTCGGATTGGATAGACATCGTCACAAATGACCCAGTTGTAACTCTGTCCAGTGACCTGAAACTCGATCTTCTCCTCTGCGTTGGTGTTTCGCTTCTTTCCCCCGGGCCCGGTTTGCGTTGGAGTGCCTGTTTCATCGTCAGAGTCATCGCCATCCACCTCGCGATCGTCTCCATTGGTATCGTCATCTTCACCATTGGCCTCGCCAGACCCAGCATTGTCGTCACTTCGTCTTCTGCGCCATATCATTCGCCGCATTGCTGTATAGTAGGGGACGATTGCGATGCTTCGAAGAGTCTGGTGAATGCATGTTAGTAAACAGATATCAGAGTCTGGGAACTATCACCTACCTCGATGTCTTCATGCGACGCAGAATTCTCATTGACCCAATTTTGCAGACCATTTCTGTGTGGCATAATGTGCATTCTGGTGAAATGATCGCGTGTGAGAAACTTTGTACGATGGCAAATCCGGATTTTGAAGAAATCAGGAAACCAGCGAGACCATTCTCTGAAGGTTTGATACGCGAGGTCCGCAGGACACAGGATAATACTGGGTTTGAAGCGCCTGCTCTCGTCCCGAGGCGTAAAGGTCCCCGCCTCAACTTCAGCCTTCACACGGTAATAGTGAAGGGCCAGTGCAAGGCCAATCTGTACCGTTTTCCCAGTTCCGCACTCATCTGCCAATAGTGCAGCGCGAAGGGGGCGACTCCAGAGTGCTTGAGATCCAGTTTGCACCTGTAACAGTCAGCATTAGCAACGAACCTCCAACCTCGGGATTGATGTGGGATGAAACTTACCAGCAAGTTGATGAGGCCTGGCTTTTAGCCCATGGTCCATGACTCCCGGAATGTGGATGCCTTCGCTCCAATTGATACCATCAGTGTCAATACCCATCAGGTCGAAAGTCTCATCCATGTCTTGCTGTTCAGGTTCCATCGCTTTCAGGAGCTGTGTGTGGACTCCAGTGGCAACATGATTGCCCGGCTTGACATTGGCATGGCTTGCGAGCCACTCCCTGAGTTCCTGCATCGCGCCAGGGGAAATGGGCGGGAAGCCATATGGAAGACGAACTGCGGGGGCATCTTCCGGGTTGTTGTTTGGGCCCTCGGTGACCTCCAGGACTTCCTCAGCTTCATCAGAGACGTCAGCTCCAGGGTCCTCATTCTCGTTTTCCAGCTCTTGGTCGCCATCGCTAGATTCGGCGGAATCCTCATCTGTCTTAGTGCGCTTTGAAGGCTCATCGTTAGTCGGGGATGGGCTACGCTTTTGGCCGGCTAAGCTTTGCGAAGCGATTGGGATTGAAGTAGCATCCGAGAGCATCGACTCTGAACTCGAAGGGGCTTCGGACTGGTCTTCTATGGAATCAGAGTCCATGATCAAGAATTTGTATGTTTCTTGAACAATCTAGCGAAATGATCGCCGAGAATAGGAATGAGTGCGAAAGGGGGGTTAGGTGGATTGAAGTGGAATGGCTGAACAGATGATTGAGTTTATCGCGCTGCGAAACTGTGACTGGGAATTAGTTCTATCGCACTGGGAAGCTGGTCGACGGATTAAATTGTAAGATATTGCGCGAAATTGCAGGGTTGAAGGTCGTAAACTTGTGCTAATAACGGAAGAGCCGGCTGCTTCAAGGGCGCGAATTGAGAGTCACTGACTGTAGATAAAGTGGGTTGGGATGGAAGAATGCGAGATTACCTTACCGAATTGAATGCAAGGCAATATAAAGTGAGGGAAACAGGGCTGAAGAAGGATGCTAGGTCGTGGATCGTGCAGACAACCATGGACGGCCCCCAAAGGCAGGGAGGGAGTCGTCGGAAGCCAGCGACAGGGCTTTTTCAACGTCAGGGGAGGTTAGACTGAATAAAGTTAAATCAATGAAGGTTGTGCACCGTGTCGAACATAAATGTAATTGTCCTTTTGGTCGTAATGGAGTAAGTGATGTACGAAGCTTGAGAAAAGGGGGAATTATGCTAAGATGGCTGAATGCGACCGATGCAAACGAGATGAGAGCTCGATAAATCGTGTGAATGAAATGGAATGCCGCTTTTGAGGTTGGCCCAGTCAACCCGATTGTAGATGAAAAGGGAAGTAAAGAAGAAAAGGGGTTGCGGTTGAAGAGATCTCTTTTATAGGCGGAGGGTGGTCACGTGAGGTGATTCATGACAGTGATTCATCCTTATCAAGGTGTAGAGCTTCGGTAAGAGATGGTGAGTGCGCAAGGTGAGATGAAGGCATCGCTATCGGGCCTACCTTTGGCCGAGAGGGAGGCCGAGGTCAGAGGTCCCCGTGGGTTACCCACAGAGTCATGAGTTCGAGGCCTCATACATCCCCCCTCTCTCGCAGCTTGCCTCAGATTCCGATTCCGACATTGTCGATCATCCACAATATCCTGTAATTGGGGAATCATTACTAGAGACTTGACTGCCTCCCTATCCGGCTCTGGCAAAGATGCTTGCGTCGAACATCGTCCAAGCTGGAGAGACTCTGTGAGCTAAGGGACATCACCCCTTAACCAGACTCCAGCCAAAGTAGCACACTAAGTGATGTATTTCGGTTATCGTATCAGCCAGCGTGCATGTGCTGACCCTAAGAGGAATGTTGGCTTCGCTTTCAACTTAGCAGCGTGAAAGCCTCGATCATCGAGGCTCGATGCACTGTCCTCCACTGACAGCAGAGCACAACAGCACCACTACCGAATACCGCATATTCTCGATCATCGAAAACGCGTAGATAACCGATATCAACTCTGGATATCCAAACATAGACATGCTCAAAAGGCATAAAAATTTCGCCACAAGAATGATAAGACAAGGGTAAAGAGAGGGCAAATCGGAATCACTCCGTCGATGTACGACAACAATGCCTATTATTGATCACTGCAGAGTCATTCTGCACTCAGAATCAATGGTTACCTCTGATAATAGATGAAAACAAGAACAACTGCGTATGCCCGACTTTGCTTTGGCGAATTTGACGGCGAGACATGCAAGAAAGGATATTGATCCCAACTTCCGACATCGACAGCACCACAATGTATTTTTCTAAAAGGATTGCACGGTCACCGCACGGTCACCGCACGGCAGTGCCATCCATGGGTGACAGCGCCCAGCTGTTCAACAAATCTGACTCGAGACTTATCCTTCGCAAGTCTCTCAATTCGAATTCGGTTCTGTCGGGGTCACCGTTTTTTATTTCTAATAAGGCCAACGAAGACAAGGAACATTTGATCAGCTCTCGAGGGTAATTCCTCTTAATGCATAATAACATTTAATCTTTCTTTCAAATATCTAGGTTGGTTCACATGTGATATGTTGCAGCTCGTCATCTATGATCAAGAGCTTATGCCGGTTTCGACCTTATCCAGCTGGTCCATATGCCGATTAAGCTGGAAACTGCTAACAGGAACTGGGTGTGACATACAGCCGTAAAATTGTATCCAGCTGGTTTCTACCACTGGCAAAAACATCTTGGGCCTTGATCTGGGTCTGAGGCTGAGACCCTGCGAGCTAAATGGAACACGCCCCCTGGACTCTCAGCCTCACTGAACAAGGGCATTCAAAGTCTTGAACAAGCAATTTTTGACAAAGAACAAAGGCTCACAAAGGTACCAGTGCCATTCAGTTTATAGCCAAATAGCTCACTAGTAGATTCAACTAACATCCGTATCTGGTAGAGTTGAAGACGGCAACTTGTCTCTTTAATCCCACATCCTGATCCTGACTCACCTCGATCCGACCCAACATAACTCAACTCACAAAGACACCCAAGACAACGATTACTACAACTAAATTACACCAATTTCAGGCACGTCAAAATGCCTCGCACTTCTGAAGAACACCCGACCCTTTCACGAAATGACCCACAAGCAATGTCTTCCAATTTCCTCTACGAAGTCAGCGAGCGCCTTATTGAATGGCTAAAACAAGACGCGACAAACCTCGGCGATGAACCATCTGAAGAAGACGCATCCTCGGACGAAGAAGAACCGGAAACTAAGTCACATAACACTTTTGGACGAATGGCTCACCGCCTGAAGAAGTGGTTCACACACCATTACCATCGCGAGGACTAAAGGTTTCGAGACCTCATTGTGCAAATGATGAGGTTTATTTACTCGCTCTTTTTCTTGAATCTTGGATCAAGTGGAAGTGAAATATCCGAAGATGACTGACGCAAACTCAGGCACATTTCCTATTGTCGAAACGACCCTATCAGCAATACCGTCGATTTCTTCCTCTTGACGAAATTATGTCCTTTCCCCTCTATTCTGATACCCTTGGTTCGCGGTTGCATTTCAATCTTTCTGCTGTACTCCTTCTGCTTTACTCATGCGGTTTTGTGGCTTTTGAGATACCTTACTTTGTGGTATTCAAGAAGTACCGTGAGTCCAGGCGCAAAGAGGAAACAAAATATCATATATTATGGCGCATGAAGATCAGCTAGCTTATTCCGACGCGGAACGAAGACAAGTGATCACGATTCCGCTGTCATCACACGTGCTTGGCAATGCATTTGAATCATTCTAGATACTGGTTAGTCCGAAATTTGGTTCGAGTCTTTGCAGATCGAGACTTGTAGCTATTCTATATTTCCTGCTTATATAAATCCCCAATCCAGTCCGCAATCATCGCCACCATCTCCTTGGTACAGCTATGGCCCGTGTTATCCTGTACAAAGATCCTGGCCTTGCTTTTCACCGCAAACTCCCCATTCATCGCCATCTTCCTCCTATTTAGCCACGACTCAGAAAAATCTGCTGGCACAAGCGCATCATACTTGCCATTGCACATCAGCAACGGAACCGTCCTGGGGAACTCATCTCTAGCCTTCCTGTCACCTTCTCTCACCAATTCCGCGAGAGCCCTTGGCCATCTTCGCCGCTGCTCCTCACTCATGACTCTCTCTAGCTCATCATACGGGACCTTATCAAGCTCGTCTTGGTTGACTCCAAAAGTGGCTGCGTCGAGGCCGAGTCGGGACAGGAGAAGAGAGGTTAGATTGGGGCAGCCGACCACGATTGCAAATGCTTCGAATTGGCCGGGTGCTGCCGAGGCCATGCGCCAGGCTATATGGCCTCCCAGTGATACACCCAACATGATATTGTGAAAGTTGCGAAATCGAGGCAAGTATGCTGGCAAATAGTCCAGGATGAGCTTGAAATCTTGAGCGGAGCCTGATATCATGGACATCAAATCCATTCTAAGTATAGAGTGTTAAACGAGTACTTTAACTTGGTGAACGGAAGAATAGACGAATGAATTCGTGCATTTCACTTACCCATGATTGCTATTACCATCCGACCAAGTCTGATTCGCTCGTTGATCGATCTGAAGCCTGTTTAGCAGATACCCAAAGTAGATCTATGCATGACGACTTCGCACCTCTCGATCACCATGATTTCTCATGTTCATTGTCACCGCAATCATTGGCATCCTTTTCCGTCTCCCATCCGATCTGTACATGTGCAAGATCTCATGAGCAATGCCCTCGGTGACGAGGTACGTTCTTGTTCGGTTGTGAGCAAGATACAAGACAGCTATATCATCGCTAGGCAGATCATCCAAATCCTCGAGTCCGTACAGGTAGATCTGGACACCACCGACTACAAGGAATGATTTGCTGGAGCGCGGAGTGGTAGGTGGTAGTGCAAACCGCGGCTCCAGTGCAGCAGACGATTCTGCAGGCATGTTTGTGCTCTGATCGTAGAATATTTTATTTGACTGGCGACAGGGCAGGGAATGGGTGTGGTTGGATGGCATAGACCAGGGAGAGGAAATATGACATGAAACATCCATCTGTGATCTGTTGTTCAAGCCAAAGGCGGCGGCAGTAACTTTGCTTATAGGCGACGAGGTTGAGAAACGGAAAACCGGCACAAAAGGTCATGCTCGGACCTTTTTTAAAAAAAGAATCTTTACCGGCGTCAGCATCATTCGGTAAATCGTTTTCGGCTGCTTCTTAGTTCTATTCAAGCGTTCTCGTATTCCGGTCAAATAATAACTCATAATTTGTGCCGAGAGCAAGAATGCCATTCATTGATGCGGAAGTGATTAAAGTCCAACTTATCCCTGCACCCAATAGTTTGGTCAAGAGTTACCGCATGTGTTAAGCCTAGAAAGATGGCGTAACCACGTCGGTAAATTCGGTAAATACGGATGTGTAAGCGGGCTCTTCAATGATCTTCTGACCACTGTATGCGCTTTGACACCATTCCAACCGTCATGGTTCGTCTATAGAGGTTAGGAAATGAAATATTTCGAATAGTGAGCACGTGGAGCGAGAAATAATTACGCATATATGATTCCCGTATGTTCGATGTAAATATACCTATTGTTCCACGTTTTTACTTTTCGCAATCTTGTTCTTGAGTTCCAACATCTGTCAAATCAGTATTCTACAATATCTCTGTCGAAGGGTATCATCCTTAGAATATCTTAAATAATGAAGCTGTTTAATGCTGTGCTTCTCTCAGCATTGTCCGCCTGTATCGAGGCCGGACTGCCTCAAGGACGTCGTCGAGGCCTACCCTCAGGCCAATCCCCAGGCCAGGTCTCCAATGTCAGCATCACCAGTAGCGGCCAGGAACGCAGTTTTCTTCTTTTCGTTCCACCTGGATACAGCAAAGACCAGCCAACACCTGCCATCCTTTCCTACCATGGGGGCGTTAGGGATGCAGAAGACCAGCTGAACCTCGATCAGCTTACGAGCCCGGACTTCAACCCGGGATCACTGGTCATCTATCCTCAAGGTATTCAGGTAAGACCCTACCAGAAGGTTACCCAGATACTACAGGACATATACTAAGTCTCCAGTAGGACACATGGCAAGGTGTTCCCGGTGTCAAGACAGACGATGTCAAATTCACCGCAGATATCCTAGATTACGTCGAGTCTCATTACACGGTAGACAAAAGTCGCATTTATGCTACAGGAAAGTCTGACGGCGGTGGCTTCACCAACGTCCTAGCCTGTGACGCCGCCATGTCTCTCCGCTTCGCAGCGTTCGCACCCGTATCGGGGGCCTTCTACATCAACACTTCATCATGCAGCCCAGATACGGTCTCTGTTCCATGCAATGCACAGCGCGATGACATACCCTTCATAGAGTTCCACGGTGGCAACGACACAACCATCCCCTATGGCGGAGGAGCGCGCAAGAAGGAGTGTCTACCCAGTCTCCCGCATTTCATCCAGCAATGGGCTTTGCGCGACCATCTTGGGAACAGCAGCCAAGAAACCCACATCGCACCCAACACGGTTCGTTATCGTTTTGGCAATGGCTCGATGGAGGGTTTGGTTGAACACTATTATGAGTCGGATATCGGCCACGATTGGCCAAGCACGCTGCCAAACGACGACAATCAGCGCTCTGGCCACCATGTTGCCAGCTACAACGCTACACCTATCATCGTGGATTTCTTCTCGCGGCATTCCTTGTGATTCGATCTCTGATTGAGTAGCTTCAAACTGACTTTATCGGGTTCAGGTCATCTGCATAGTTAACTGAGATAACTGGGATAATCCATGAGCCTGAGATTCTCTTAGTTTGTCAAATCATGTTGCAAAATTTGAGTAAAATGACAAGATTCATGGTCAATAGAACTCCGAGTAGTTGGGTGAAGAGTATGTAACAAATAAACAATATGGTGGGCCAATTATACATACATCCATACGCGTCCCGGTGAACGAAACAACATGGCCAGTAATACACAACAGCAGCTGGAACTAGTCTGCGGCATCGCTGAAAAATATGCGAGACTCCTAATTAGGCTGCGCTGAGTCTACCTAGAATGGGATGTTGTTGTACAACGTGTCATCTACCGGCTCACTCGCCATTAATGACATGTGTTGGCCGTGTACCCCGGCATCGGAATTAGAGAAGAAATGCTGGAAGACGTCTTCAGATAGTGAAAAGCCGGGACTAAGGAGCTGGTCCACGTTGCTAAACTGAGGCGAAATCGAATACCACAGCTGCTCAGTATCTTGGGGCATTGCATTCAGGTCTGTCATTAAAAGGCCGTCTGACTGGCACTGACTGTCCATCAAAGAATGGGCCTGAGGCTCGACTAGACCCGCGCTGGTGCTTTGCAGGGCCGAGGCTGCTAAATGTGGCTGGGGATCCGGAAGATCAGATGAACTCGATTGTGAAGCTCTTGTCTCGTCCAGGATCTTTTGAGCCCGATCGAATAGCTTGTACATTACATCGGCGCTCCAATATGTCACTCTGAGGTTAGATAGCACAATCATGCATAACTGGATTTTATGGGTCGCAAGATCATGTGTCAGAGCCTTGGTCGACTTGCAGTCCGACAGGTGAATCTGCATGGCGGGGATGATGGCGGTGATTCTGCAGAGCAAGCGAGAGCTTTGTCAGAGCCGGAGTCAGCGAAGGATTACATGACAACATACATCATTGGTTTCAAGTACTCTATAGCGTCAAGCTCTATTAGCTTCTGTAACAGGGCATTTGTATTTGCTGCAGCATCGCGAGCACGACGCAAAGCCACTTTGTGCCAGTCCAGAGGCGTCCCCGTAGGCGGAGGCGCAGACTCATTAAGCGCATACGGCCGGTACAGAATCGCAACCGTCGCTCTACTTGATGATTAGCGCTTGGACTAGATTACACCATTTGGGAAGGGAATGACGGACTGATAAAACAGGTCGATCTGGTAGGCGTGGATGCTAAGAGTATCAGACCACTCATCCATGATCCCGGAGTTTGTGGCTGACAATGATTCAATTTGCTGAGCATACTTGTCAATATCATCTATGGTTGGGTCTGGTCCGCTCACGCGGTAATGAAGGCGCAGTATACCACCGAGAACGTCGCTGATACGGACGAGTCGGAGCCAGAGACTCGTCAAGGCCGTAGAGTCAGCCGGAATGAACCGTCTCCTTGCATCATCGGCGACAAAATTCAGTTCCTGGAGGACATCCTGAGAGGTTGGAAATGGAAGGTCGCAGTCCTCACCGTGTATTCGCATGGGACGTCCCTTGGCTAACGAGACCCAGCGATCTCTGACCACACACGACCACCAGATACGGCGCCTCAATGCTTGCTCCTGGGGATATATCTGTCGGGTGCGACTACTGGATCGCGGGTTCCGGTGGAGACCGATGCCCTGCGCCAGGGATATGGCGATACCGATCCAGTACCATGCTCCTGTGTGGTCCTGCGGATCTGTGTACCAGAAGCTTAACAAGATAACTGACTGGATCAGTTTCAGCTTCTCGGTGGCTCGGTCGAGGTCATATAGGCACTGCATAGACTCCTTGTTAGTGGTTCAAGACGTCTCCAATAAACGATCGAGAACTTTGCCACTGACCTTGGCACGTTCATACATGGCAGTCTTCATAGCTTTCCTGGATGGAAAGTCGGATCGTCTCAGAAGATCGGCATCTGCAAACTACGGCGTAATCCAGCAAGTCAGATCTGAGTGCCATTGAGCATTCGGGACTTACATTCGTCGCTGCCAGCATCATGCTCCAGAACAGAAGATCGTGCTTCTTGTGCGGCCCGTGTTCGTGATAATCATTGAGAAAGCCTTGAGCATCCACTATCGGTAGGAAGAAGTGGACATGCTTGAAGTAGGTCCAGATCATGTCATCGCAGACATCGGCAGGCATTGTGGTCAAGGCTCCTTCTGAGCGCATGTATTCCACTTGATGAGGCTTGTGCATAGTATGGCGGGCGCCTTTCGGCTGCAGGTATGGTACGGAGTCCTGTGGAGAGACTGCATCACAGATATCGTACACGGTACAGCGCGGTCCACGTTTGTCCCCTGAGAGTGATAGGGTGAGCTGATGGGTGTTTTGGCAGTGGTTTGATTGGCCTTACCTAGATACGTATCAGGGCTATCGTCAGGCAATTTGGGGCCATCCCCCACCCCCATCTCAGCCAACTGGTCATGATTGTCTTCACCGGACTCCAGGGCAACGCCCAGCTCCTCAAATGTGGAACGTGTATCATATCCAACTTCTCGTATCGCAGATCTGGGAGAAACCGCATCTGTTGACAAGGCTAGTAGACATAAAACCACGGAATCGAGAGGCTGGGTACCCACGTCTGTCTGGAGAAGAGGTCGACTTGTTACGTGGTTGACGAGGTCTAGTATTAGCATCGAGTGCAACGTCAGCCGCATGCATCAGCCAATAAGCGAGGACGAGTCGTTTTTACCGATATTTCTTGCGCGGGAGGACTATGCAGTCTCCGCCGCCGCGCTGGCAGTTGGAACAGGGCCGGCTGGTTTCAGCGACATCGCACTTGACCTTACGCTTATTGCAGGCCTGACAGGCAATTCGCGAGCGAATTCGCTGTATGCTAGATCGTGCCGAGAGTGGCATACTGCTGTTATGGTCGCACGATGTGTCCCCGGGCAGAAATTGTTCGGTCAATGTTCTTCTGTCGGCAGACAGTAGCATCGGCAAAAAAGATTCACGAGAAGGAGAGAATTGCGAGGGGAGCTCTCTCCAATTTGCCGTTCTTTTTAGTTGAAATAATACCAGGCCAAAAGAAGGTAGTTAGCTCACGTTAGTACCAAGTCAGCATGGTCATTCATCACAGGTCATCACAGTCCCCGCTTACAGAATTCCAGACTAACAGATTCGAGACCCGACAGTTAGGTACGATTATTGACATCATCAGCATGGTTCTCGGTAAATTCGGCAACAATCCCTCTCATTCTCGAGGGCAGCAGAAACCACGTACCTGAGTTGGTTAGGAGCCCCAGACTAGCAGAAGCGACTCACGCTTCACATCTAGCATTTCCCCAGAAAAGCGAATATTTGGGCTTCCCCGCAAAAAGCCAAAGCTTCTCCAGGATAGCAGATTCAAGGTTCGTATGCTGGTACTATGCACAGCATTGCAACCGCAAGCTTTGTTACCGAGTTGCCGCTTTTTTCCAGCGACCTCAAGTGGGCTATAAGAACATCCACATGCACATCCATTAGCAGGACCATTGTCAACACTCCAACTCCAACCCCAGACCAACGTTATTACCTTGTCAAAAATGAGCTCAGCCGATATTGCAGTCCAACAATCCAAGGCTAACCTTGCCGGCGATGTTGAAAGGGTTGAAGACATTGATGGCAAGACTGCCACGACGTCTCCCTTTACAGCTGAGGAGGAGAAGAAGTATCTCCGGAAGATCGACCTCTGGTAAGAAAAGAAAGAGCAATCTCTTTTTTGACTCGTGGCTTCTTTTCTGCGGAACATCCATGGCTGACAGGTTGTTGCACAAAGGATTGTCCCCCTCATGATGATAACCTATACTCTCCAGAGTTATGACAAGGGCGTCATGAGCGCTGCCACGCAATTTGGCTTCAGCAAAGACCTGCAGCTGACGACAATCATTGGCCACGAGAAGAACGGCACTCCCATCACCGACAACAAGAAGTACGCCAACGCCTCCATGATGTTCTACATTGGCTACTTGATCGGCACCTACCCAATGATGTACCTGGCGCAGCGCTTCTCCATCTCTCGTGTCGTTGCCTCTGCGACCTTGCTGTGGGGAGCTGTGCTTATGTCTACTGCCGCATGCTACAACTACCCGGGCATCATGGTCAACCGACTATTCCTCGGTATTCTTGAGTCAGCCGTCGCTCCGTCTTTCACCGTGCTGGTCACCTTCTGGTGGACTCGGGAGGAGCAGGCTCTGCGAACATCGCTCTGGTATGCCTGCGTCGGTGTTGCAACCATGGTCTCGCCCCTCATAAACTACGGTCTTGGCCAAACACATGGATCTCTTCCTCCGTGGAAGCCCATGTTTCTCATCCTCGGCGCCGTTACCATCCTGTGGTCCGCTGTTCTGTTCCTTTGCCTCCCTGACAACCCGATGACGTCCAAGCGCTTGACCGACGCCGAGAAAGAGATGGCAAAGTACCGCCTCCAGAGAAACAATGCTGGAGCCATCAGCCATGAATTCAACAAGGCTCAGTTCTTAGAGGCCTTTCGTGACTACAAGGTCTATAGCAGCGCTCTCATTGTGATGCTTACTGGTGTGCCATCTGGCGCCCTCGGAACTTTTGGCACCATGGTCATTAATGGCTTTGGTTTCGACCACTTCGATTCTCTGGCTTTGACATGCCCTATTGGTGCCGTCACTGCCCTCACCATTCTCATTGTCGGCACTATCACCCGCAGGTGGCGCAACACCCGATACCTATGCATCGTTGTTTGCGCCTCTATCTCGATCGGCGGAGCTCTGATCTGCTGGCTGGGTCCGAGGGATAACAAGGGTCTCTTATTTGCAGGAATCTTCCTCGTTGCCATTCAAGTCGCTTCCGGTGGTCTGGCCATTGGTCTGTCGGCATCCAACATTTCAGGTCACACCAGTAAGTCTCCCCATCTCGTAGCATGCAGAGGGACACCTTATTCTAACACAATCTGCAGAAAAGTCTACTGCCAGTGCTTCGACCTTTGTTGGATACTGTGTTGGAAACGTCATCGGCCCTGTCATCTTTGGCGCATCTCCCGGCCCCAGATACCGTGCAGGGTTTACTGGAGGCTGTATCTGCCTATGTGGCGTGGTTGTCATTGCCACGGCTACATGTTTTTTGTTGCGCAGAGAGAACATGAATAGGGACAAGAGATCCGGCCGTCATTCAGATATTCTGCATGATATTGACGAGGATCTTACGGATATGCAGAAGATGGATTTCAGATACGTCTTGTAGAGGTAGCTTTCCCAAGGTCTAAATCTTTCCATGGTTTTTTTTTCTCTCTTCTTGTTATCGGGTCAAAAGCATCCCTGAGCGAGGTGTTACTCTGACCAACGACATACACTCAAAAGTCTCATATCTGTTTATAATTAGGAACTTTCCTGATATAGTAACTAAACTAGTAGAGAGGCAAAAGATCTTCATTGTAGCTCATCGTACAAGGCTGAGTAAGTCTATTAGATACGCTGATCTCGGGATAATAAAAACATGTATGCCTTGGATCAACAACCCTGGACCATCTAATTCGTTAAGACAATAAATAAGCAAACTTAGACTTAATGAAACTCGGAGAGAACGAGCCAATCAGATACAATCTCAATTGCTTCTTTTCTCGCAACATGCAAATCTCGTGGCTCATCCATGCTTACTATTCCAAATCAGGCAAAATGGCGCGCTCCGTCATCGTTCAAGTGGAGACAAAAACATGTGAGATCCATTTCCAAGGCTGAGACGTAACCAAGCTTACATCTCGACCTCCTCAACGAGCCTTTAACTATCTCGGGTATTCCAGCTCGCCCTTTCTCGGTCTCCATCAATCTTGTCTCTTTTGGGTGAGATATACCGCTCTGACGAAACAATGCCTGGCGTTCCATCTTACAAAGGCTGCGATGCGTGCCGAAAGCAGAAGAAAAAGGTACGTTAGTCTGATATTCAAATTGGAGATGTTAATGAGGGGATAGTGTGATAAAGCTCAGCCAAAATGTGCGAGGTGTGAGAGGCTTGATATTCCGTGTATCAATGTTGGCAAACAGCGGTACAAGTTTAAAGTCCAGACTCTCGAACCGGGAGACAGTATAAGTCTTCAGAGCATCGATACGGAAGATGACACTACGACTTCAAGTTCGCGGTCTTCAAAGTCGCCTATTTCTTTTACTCAAGCGCTAGTGAAAGTCCCTTACAACAAAACGACAATGGTCACTCAAACGCTTGTTTCGAGGTTGGAGATTACAGATCTGCGGTATGACATCACCTGCTACGGAGACTTTCTTCGACATATTCCTGCGCGGTTGGGGAGGAATGAAGCTCTTGATGCGTCAGCTGATGCGTTAGCTACGACGTTTTCGACATTGCATCGACCGCAGGGGTATCAGACTGTTGATGCGCTCACCAAGTATGTCAAGGCGATAAGTTCGTTGAGACTATGCTTGGAGGATCCTGCGAAGGCAAGGATGCCTGAGACTATGTGCTCAGTGTATCTGATCATGATCTGTCAGGTGAGTGAGTCGTAGTGTGAGGGTTTATCAAGGCTGACAATTTTAGGGCTGGTTGGGAAGGGATGATGATCCGACTACGAGTCACGGCCAGGGTTTAGCGTATCTTCTCAAAGCAGCGGCGAGAGAGAACTGGAAAGCCGGTTTTGAAACAGACATGCTCTTGACGTTCTGCGTCCCAGTCGTATGTCCCCCACCCTCGCTTCCTTTCCAAAAGGTTCATCAGATCAAGCAAACTGACGATCCCAGATCATAGAAAGCATATCAAACCCCAAGGTCAGGTTAGAAAAGTGGTTCTGGGACATGCTCGACAACTTCAAAAAGAACAATCCCCCCTCAACGCCCGAAAGTGCAAAAGCCCAACAAGAGGGCAAAGACGCAGGCGGAATCCCCAGCCTATCCATCCGAAACCTAGGCCGACTCCCAGACTTCATAAACGACCCTGAACTCCACCGCATGGAGATAACATGCGCATACCACCGCTTGTGCCGCGACCTCCGCAAACTCTCCGAGATCGTCAAAGCAGTAACGTGGGCGCCCGGCTTCTCCCCAACACCAATGCAACTCCGCCTCTCCCGCTCCTACAACTCAGCCTACTCCGTGCTGCTAACGGTCCTCGTAATAATCAGCCAAATCATGCAAGCCTTTGATCCGTACAACCTCGCCTTAGTGGGCGAAGCAGCACTGTGTTCTTCAGAGGTTGTGTCTCTCGCACATAGGATAAGTCAGTACAGACCGTTGGGGGCAAGCCATGTTCCGCTGACGCTGGCTATTGCGTGGGCTGCGACGGATGAGCCGGGGATGAAGAGGCAGTTGGGGGAGACGTTGGAGGAGTATCAGCAGGATTGGACTGTGACGCAGTGGATGAAGGTTGGGTATTGGTGGACGGAGAAGTTTGCGGAGTTGAGGGGGAGATTGGCGCCGAGGGTTTCGCTGGAGGAGGAGGAGATGTTGGTTAGGAGGGGGGAGGGGGTGGAGATGAAGGGGAAGCAGTCTGCTGATGAGTGTTGTGTTATGTAGAAGCTAGTATTCTGGCCTCACGAATAGCCTATAAGATTAGTTGAGAAGAGAGCAGGTTCTTTCTCCCCCAAGACTACGCGAAACATCTACTCCGCGTTATGGTTATGTGTTAGGTCACCCAGCTGGACAAACGATCAAACGAGATCTCGGTCTAGTTGATCTGTCACGAGCCGGATATCAGGGAATGCAAAGGGACCATCTATCTGGCTAGAATGCTCACTCTAGAGCACTCTCAAAGGGCAGCGTTATCGATTGTAATAACACAGATTGCTCTGCAACAAAAGAAAGAGCCCACGTCAGAGATTATCAGCCGGCTTTCACCCGCTGGGCGTGTCAGTCACTAGAGTGCATCTCTTGCTTTCTATGGCTTACTAATGAATCATTCAGCTCTGGCGAAGAAAGGTAGCCGACAATGCCGGGTAACACTCTTATTAAGCGCCATCACCTGAGAGCGACAGGAGTCATAGCGGCGAACAGATCTAAAACCGATAGCCTATCGCTCGAGTCAGGCAACAAAGCTATCAATCAATTAGCACGTGTTCACTGACGGTTATCCGGACTCCTCCCAGCCCGACTACCTGTCAGTTGGAAATCAGGCTGACTCCACCACTTCGAGAGGCCCCTTTCCATCCGGATCCGCGACAATTCATCCCAATCTTAACTAGCAACCCCACAGATACAGATAGTTCATGGACAATCCTGGCGGTTGAATTTATCCACCAAGATTACGGCGATCATCGGAATTGTGCCGGGGATTCGAGCATCAAAGCTAACCCGTTTAAGGAGTGCGGAATCAACGCACTGATAACCCCCGTTCGAAGCTATTCTTCGTTCGTGTAAGTTAAGTTTGGGGGACCTGACTCGTCTGGCCTTGGCACGTCAAAGATGTCATACGAGGAAAGCGGTAGGCTAAGCCCAAGACAGGCGGCTTAGGCTTAGCATGAGAACCCCTCAGACATGCAGCGACTGAAGTCTAGAAGAAGAATAGTTTACTTTGTGACGAAAGCTTGTTGATATCACTTCTGGTGCTATAGGCACGATTCTATCTATACGGGTAAATTATACATCGCTGGGTATTCTGATCCAGGCGTCTTTTACCCGAATCATCAAAACATTAATAAACAAAATCATGACACAAAATGGTCGCTCATCAAATCTATACTCCGTGATAGACCTTGACAACACCGGCAGCCGATCGTTCAGAGTTAGTCTCTACATCGTCGGTCCGTATGCTATCCTTGCTATGGCTCATCAACTCATCAGGGATGCACCCCACAGGTCCCCTCCTATCCTCAGGACCAGCATCCTCACTCGTGATCTGAATCTCATGCTTAGCGTAGATCTTGAGCGGCAGAGCGTACGTGGCGTTGATCTCTTCCTCGCTGTCGACCTGATGCAGGTTATGCTCCGCGCGGACCTGGGAGCGCACGACGGAGCGATGGTTGGTGAAGTTTGAGCGGTATGCTTTGGAAGGGTTATTTGTGCTCTTTCCGTACGTCGAGCCGCTGAAGGAGCCGAGCTTGAAGATGCGGCGGAGGAGGGTCCAGATGTAGGGGAGGTTGGCGGTGATGATGGCGGTGGAGGATTCGCGGATGTACCAGAATGTCCAGTTTGAGCCGAAGGGTTCGTTGAAACTGTAGAACTTGTTGAGGATGGCGGAGAGAATCTGTGCGGTGTGAGTTTGGGTTTCAGGTTGGTTGGTGTGAGGTTGGAGCTTACAGTGAAGGAACCCAATGCAAAAACGCCAACGAGGACGGCCTTGCGCTTCAGTGGGAGCTGGGACTTGAGAAAGATTGGCATTGGGATGAGAATGATCATGATATCGGATGTGATGTTGATGACGGCGTTGGTGATGAGATGGTTCGTCGCAGCAGAGCATTGCGCTATGACCGTTAGCATGAATTCAATTGAGGACTGATGTAACATACTGTTCTTTGGTGGGACAGCCCAGTACTGGTTAAACGGACGACACCAAACACCAAGATACAAGATCTCCATGATGAGGAGGCCAGTAGTGACATAGCCAGCGACAAACTTGACAGCCAAGTTTTGACTCAAACTCATTCTGCAATTGTTAGAAACTGTAATTAAGCATCGGGGATGAAGTGACGTACGTGAGGCGGTTGTACATGAGCAACAGGCAGTACTTCATGAGCCAAATGGTGGTAATCTGCATCTGTTCGACGACCAAGACCCATTTCGATCCATACTCTCTCGTTTTAATCTCGTGGGCATCGAGGACGACATGTTCGCTGGGATCGATGAGGTTACTGCTCGTTTTCGAAATAATCGACATTCCGATCATTAACACGGTATCGGTAAACTGTAGCAAAAATGATTAGACAAATTGCATCGTGGAGTGTCGTTGGTGGTGGTGACGTACCATCGCTACTATCATCAAGTAATCTTCAACCTGAAGCTTCTTTACTGAACCCAGTAACATCCGTCGTGATATCCTACACCAGGGTCAGTTCCAAACCCAATTGATCCTTCGTGGAAATATGTCTTACATTCTCGCAATAACAATTAACCACGATAGACTGTACCAAGTCCATATCTCAGCCTCAAACGCCGTCATTTTGTCGGTCGCACGAATTTACTCGTCTACAAATCGGTTTTTCGTGGGGATCGAACGACGGTGTGATTTTCGTAGCGTAGTTTAATTCGACGTGGAAGGGCGCATGACTTGAAGTTCGTGGTATTAAGCTTTCAACAACGACAAAAAACGACACTGGAAATAAAAGAAAGACGAACAAGCAACGCGAGGG